>CAUYRT010019392.1:0-158229 GCA_963574885.1 Lepilemur ruficaudatus
GACTACAGGCATGCGCCACCATGCCCGGCTCATTTTTTCTATATATATCTTTAGTTGGCCAATTAATTTCTTTCTTTCTATTTATAGTAGAGACGGGGTCTCACTCTTGCTCAGGCTGGTTTCGAACTCCTGACCTTGAGCACTTTCCACTTTTTATCATGACATTTTGGGATATAACTTTAGTTATCATGTTTCAGGCATGGGGTGGGGGGTTTCTTTTGACTCTGGTTTCTAAAACTAAAAAGATATTCCTAAATGTGGCAGAGCGGGACTTGAGCGGGATGAGAAGTAGGGTCAGAGAGTGAAGTGAGGGTCTTCGTGGGCAGGAGCGGGAAAGCTTAGATCCCGGATCTAGTCAAAGTCACTGCAACCTTTATCTGAGCACAGCAGCTTACAGCGTACAGCCTGGTCTCATCTATATCTTATTCCTAAATGTCCACACTTGTAGAGTGGAAATGAGAGCCTGGGGTTTCTGACTGTGAGTCGGGTCCCCCTCCAGCCTGTGCACCTGCCGGCATGAAGGTGGACGTCCCTTACATCTTGAGTGGGGGGGGGGACCCTATATTCTCCCTTGTCCGTGGGTTTTCAAAAAATATCATAAAGGGTGTAAGAAAAGATAGTCAGCACTGAGAGTATCTTACAGAGAAAGGAGAAATAAAATCAAGACCCACAGACATCTATTCTCACCAGTTTCCTACTTCGAGTCTTTTTCCCTTTTCTTCTTCTTCTTCCCAAGCTTCCCCCGGCCTCTCTGGGCAGCCCCGCCTCAAATACACCACCTGCCTTTTACTTCTCTTGAAGTTCACGTTTATCTGTTTTCACTGAATGAAACTCTTTGCTTTAGGGCCATTGTGCGAGGAAGCTTCTCTTTGAAATTATGTGTTTTGAGACATACACAATTATATGTGCACTCTATTACATATGCCATGAAACTGAATATAAAATGCCTATGAAACAATGTCTCAACTCAAGAAGTAGGAACCCATCTCAGTGAATCTCCTTTCCTGAGGCCCTTCTCTCATCCTCCTCAAGTAGCTGCTGTCCTGAACTTGATGATGGTCATTCTCTTGCTTTTCTTTAAAGCTGTGCTTCTCACGTGGGTGTCCGTCAACTGGATGCATGTGTCTATGTGTGCGGCTTGTGTTTCAGCCTCGTAAAAATGCCACTGTATTTTATATTATGTGTCATTCCTTGGTTTTTCCTCTCTACGTTGTATTTCTAAGTCTCATTCATGTTGGTGCACGCACCTGTACATAGTTCGTTTATTTTCCCTAACTGATAGTGCTCTGTTCCATTTATTTATTCTTCTGTTGACAAATAATTGGGATCAGTTTCAGTTACCTGGTTTTCGTGTATTTTTTTTCTTTTACAAATGCGACTATATGAGATTCATGTTTTCCAATGCACACGAATAAGAGTTTTTCTAGAGTCCATACCTGGGAGTTGAACCAAAGAGGAGTCAAGAGACTATTGTTCTACTCCCATGATGAACCTTCTGAGACTTAAAACTTTCTCATTAGTCTGTGCCAAAGGAGACGCCTTGTTCCTTTCTGCTGAGTTCGTTTTCCAAAAGTTGAGTTTCTACTTCCCGACTTCCTGAGAAATGGCTGCTCGGCCAGGGTTCATCCTTCCTCATTCTCACAGAGAGGGGTAGTTTTAGAAGAAGCCCTTTGGTCTGAATTCTGGCTCTGCCATTCACCAATAATGACTTTGGGCAAGTCACGCTCATGTCCCTTGTTGACCTGAGGGACAGAGTTGCTCTGAGAATCTTGTTTTTTAGAGGTAGAGATAGAAAGAAGTTTCTCTTTCCAAATCTCCACTTGATCTATCTCTCCTGGCACATATACACATGCACATACACATACACACACACGGATACCTGTGCACACACAGACACACAGATACACGTGCACACACATACCTGCAGGCATGCACACACACACACACATGCATGCACACATGACACACAGTGCTCTGTAGAAGCTGGTTGTGATTTAGAATTCATCATGACTTATGACTCGTGAGCAAATTGAGGTTGGGACACGCTATGATAGCATCTCGAATCTTGAACTCCCTTTTCATTTATAAAGAAAACACCTGTCTTAAAATATCAGGGAACGTGACCACTTTCGTCCATCCAGGAAGAATCTCGAGCCCTGCCTGAAGGCAAGAGGAGAACAACAGGAGTCATCTGTGGCAGTTCTTATTTAATGACACATCAAGGCTTCCTGTGAGGCTCTGGGGCATTTGAGGTGGACCCTGCTCCCCAAGGTGAAAGGGTCCTGGTGAGTTCATGTCTTGGATCCCCACTTTTAGGCTATCACACTTCGACCCAGAGCCTCAGCACCTTCACCTGTCAACTGGACATTACAGCAGGGGACTATTTGAAACACAACAGTCATTACAGCTAATTACAGCTTTTACGCCTGCTTTGGAGATCCAAGATGAAAGGCACGCCATGAAGGAAGATACCGTGACAGGTGAACGAAGCAATTACCGAGACAATCTTAAGCATAATCCCACGCAGAGTGCTCTGCTGTTGCTGAGAGGCTGGGTGGTGGGAGCTCCTGGGCCCCTCCCATATGGTGAGATTCGAGAGCGTGTTTCATCTCCCTTCACTCAACTCACAGCCAAGCCCCTCTGGGCTCACGCTTCTCTGTAGAAGGAGGACAACCCCAGCCCTGGGCTCACAGACCTGTGGGGGCATCGTGGGCCCCTTGGAAAGTGTGTTGAAGTCCTTGATCTGCGTCCTCGCTCTGAGCAAGTTGCTTAATCTCTTAGTCTCGTTTTCCTCATCTATAAAATGGGATAATAATAGTATCTAACTGCTGGAGGAGGTCCTGTTGATTAAATAAGATAGAAGCACAATGCCTGGCACACTGTCAGTTTTCTCTACACAAAAGCTCTTATCAGTGCATCCAAGTAACCAGCACTTTCTTGGAACACAGTTAAGCAACTTGTCTAGGGTTGTCTAGGACGGCTCCAGGGTGGAGACAGATAGTCACAATACATATTCCTATAAATGAATCAAGCTTCTTTTTTGTGCAGATAAAATAGGGTGGATGAGTAGTCACCAGACTTGGAGGGGCGTATTTAGAATGATCTGGCTTAAAATAAATCCATAGGAGGACCTCTAAGTACCCAATTCCTCCACTTGGGTCCTGGGTTACTTATGATGAGAATTCAGGGAGGACAGTCCTCTGTGCAGTTGACCTAGTGACAATCCCAACCCTCCTCGTGGCAAATGGAAGAAAATCGGAACCCATGGAGAAATGACATGAGGATGAGGTCAAGGAGTAATGTCCCTCCTCTTACTAAAACGTTCACAGTATTCCGGAGCATGGCTAATGCTCCCAAGCCCCCGCTGGAAGACACGCCCAGCTCGCAAAGCGCTTTTGCCTTCAATGTGCCGCGTGACTCTGACAGCAACGCCATGAGGGGGGCAGTGCCGGTGCCGATTTGTTCTCCCTGCTGGACAAACGTGGAAACTGAGGCTCCAGGAGGTTGGGGACCTTTCCTGAGGTTACAGGATGCCTAAGGTGGCCTGAGCGATGCCGTGTGGCTTCAGAGGATGTGTCACTTCAGGAATCGGGTGGATGACATGATGGACACACGGGGACCGGAAATGGTATGGGAGTCCAGAGTGGAGGTTTGGTGTGGGGGGAGGAGGCGTCTATTCTTGTGACTGGGGCAGGTGATGACGTTTCCTTTCACCTTCCTTCATCTTTCTCGTGGCCACAGCTCTCAGGCCCAACCAGCTCTGCCTTTTTAGTGGCCGCTAACTGGGCCGCACAGCAGCAGAGAGCGCTTTTGAGTTTGCAGGTCTGCAGCGGGTCCCCAAGGCAGAGAACAGGCCAGGGCCTCAGTGCCCAGACCTCATGTGCCTGTGCTGCCCCCCAGGAGACCACAAGGCATCAGGAAAGCAGGAACAAGGGCCGATCTTAGCGCTGTGGCGGGTGCCCAGGGGGCCCCGAGCATGAAGCAGCCGCAAGATCGCGAACGGCAGGGCCCTCTCCGTGTTCGTCTTTGTGCCAGCGCCGAGGAGCTTTGCTCCTTGACGGTGGGTACATGCGTTTCGTTTTTTCCACAGCTGTCAAATCAAATTGATTTTCAGTCATTTTAATCTGGGTAGGATCAGCAAACCAGGTCCCCCAGGTGAAAAGCTAGTTTATCAAAGCAGTCATTTGTCCAGTGCTGCAGCAGGAACAGAATCTTTGAGTGATTTTCAGAAAATGAATAACCCATTCCAAAGGGTGTTGGTAACAACACTAGTAATTACCGTTTGTGAAGCACCTACTACCTCGTTGTACTTCATAGCCCTTGTGCTTTTCTGCAGTGATCCTTTGAGGTAGGTAACAGCCCAATATATGAGTGTTGACTGACTTCTCATGCATGCTCTCATCACGCCCTGACACCTCTACCGTGTGCGTAGTATCATCCCAATTGCTTAGCAAATGAAATGAAAGCTCAAGCCATCTCATGTCACCTGCCCAAAGTCACACACACAATGACAGAGCTGGGATTCTGAGTCAGGGATGGGCGTCTCCAAACCCAGACTCTCCTGGTCTACCCTCTTGCATCAATCCCGCCTCTCCGCCTGCCTCGGTCCTATCTCCCTCATCACCCTGCCATGCCTGCCTTCAGATTCCGACTCAGGACTGGGGTGGCTTGCACTGTCTAGGGCTCTCCTGTGAAGCAGGGACATTGTAAAGGTATGGAGGAAAAGAAGAACAGAACTAAAATCTGCCACTAAATGGTGACATCTACGTCAGCCATTCTTGACTCCAGCTCTGCAACTTGTAGCCAGATGCCCTTGGCAGGTTGTCACCCTCTAGCAGGCACAGTTTCTGTGTCTGTGCAGAGACAATCTGCATAGACAGACATGGAAAGAGGAATCCTACTCCTTAGATGGTCGTCCACTTTAAATAAAATAATGCACGTAAATGGTTAGCACAGACACTTGGGGTGCAGTTGGACCTCAATAATACTGGTTCTATTAATAGCATCGAGTGAACCAAGAGAAGGGTTTTCTCTGCCCCCTTTCTTGCTAAGGTTAAACGCACTCTGCCCTTGTTGGGTAGTCGAACTGCAGCCTGCCAGGCTGGTGGCCTTCCCGGGATAGGTATGATCAGAGAATGAGTATGAAATACTGGGAATTCTCTTCCCACTCCTGCCAGCAAAGTCAGCTCAGGGTTGCCTGTCCAGGGGGGTCAGATTTAGCCAATAAAAATACGGAAAGCCCAGTTCAGTCTGAATTGCAGATACACAACACATACTTTTTAGTTGAAGCTGTCCCAGTGCCACCCTCTCCTCTGTGTTCTGGGCATTGATCCGTGGGGACAGCTGATTTCTGCGGAGGGAATGCCCCAAAAGAGGCGCAAATTCTGGGCATACCTGGCCCCATCCACTCTGGATACCTGGGCCTGGCCGAGGAAACACAGCAGTCCCCGGGAGGGCACGGTGTCACCCCCCTCCCCTTAGTAGGGAGAGACGGAGGAGTTGAGGATAGCACGTGTGTGGGCACAGAGGGTCAGAAACAGCTACTTTCTGGGGAAAGGCCTATGTGCAGAGTTCTGCCATATTGGGCCTTCCTGGAAGAAGCTGCTGTGTGTGTCTCCCCTACTCTGCCTTAGGGGCCCAATCAAAGGAGGTGCCTGGCTGGAAGAAGCCATGACCGCATCCCTGAGGGCTGAGCATTTGCTTGACAGGTGCTTTTATCCTTTCTCCTCCCCACTTGTCTTTTCCCCACCTCTCCTCTTGGCTTCTCTCCCTCTTACTCTCAAGCTTTTTCTGCTTCTCGCCCCTCTTTTCTTCTTTATGATGTAAGCGGTGTGTGGGGGTGTGTGTGGTTCTCAACAGGGGCTGAGTTTGCCCCCAGGAGATGGGGCCAGGCCTGCACACACTTTTGGTTGTCACAACTGGAGGAGGAAGCGTTTTTGGCACCTCATGGGTCCAGGCCAGGGCTGCTGCTCAACATCCCATAATGCACAGGACAGACCCCACCGCAAAGAATTATTTGGCCCCAAATATCAGCAGTGCCAAGGTTGAGAGACCCAGTTATAAAGGTGATTAAAAGATCTACCTTCGCCTGACATGGACTTCGGGAAAATTCTCTGTTCTGTCCTGCCTTAGTTTTCTTACCCTTGCCATGTGAGGTTTGCAGGTTGGCTGTAAGGAGCCGTCCCAGTGCACCATCACCAACATCTGGGACGCTGCTCCCCAGCTCCTGTGGCCACCACGGAGGGTATGAGTACCCGAACTGGGAGCCCTTTGGTCCCTGTGATTTATGTCGTTTGCCTCCCTGGACTGTGAGGGCTCAGGCAGCCCAGCCCAGCCCCACCCTTCTAGGACGTTCCCTCCTGGCCCTGCGCCAGCACAGCTGTCGGGACCGGCAGGCCCTCACCCGAGGCCTTGCATGAGTCCCAGCACACCTCACCTTCATTGCCCAAGGTCTGGCCGAGGATCAAAGAGCTCTGGTTAGAACAACATTTGGCAGCAGGAGGTAGGTCAGTGAAATGGTGCTGTGGCCGAGTGCAGCTTCTGTGGGTGCCAGAGCCCTGCCCTCTCTGGTCCTTTCTCCCTTCCCTCCCTACCCCCATCCCTAGATCCTGGTGCTGCAGGGCTGCGAGTGGAAAAGCAGATTCTGTTCTTATTCCTACACTGCAGTCGTTTTAGTAAGCGTGTGTTGGGCAGTCACATGTGTCCTTTCCCGTACGTGACTTTCCAGTAGCTCATTGAATCCTCATCCCCGTGAGGTAGGTACTAGTCTCATTTCCATTGTACAGCTGGGGAATCCGAGGCACAAAGAGATGAGGAGGGAATGGATCTGGGATTAAAACCCTTATAATCCGGTTCCAAAATCAAAGCCCTTAACGGCTATGTGTACTTCCTCCCCAAATAAGCAAAAGCAGACTCAGAGAGTTAATGAACTTGTCCAAGTGACAGAGTCCAGATACATTAGGGACAATAGTAGGACCCAGGTCTCTCTGTCTGGAATCCTATTCATTTTGCCACAGTACGGTGTAGTGTCTGTGTGTGTATAATTTGTTCATTTCTTTGTTTATATATTTATTTTTGAGATGGAAGGGACTTTTAAAAAACACATGTGTGCATATCTGTGACAACTTCCTTAACAGCAAATCTATTTAAAACTGATGTTAACAGTCCACAGTGGACTTTACAATATGCAGAATACTATGAGAACTAACAATAATTTAGTATCCAAGTAACTAAAGTCATTGTCCTTGACAGATTTAATGAGGACAACTAGTTACATGAAAATACCCTTTTATTTCCAATTTTAGAAACTTCAAAGCAGGTGAGATTCCCATTCTGTTATGGAATGTTCAGAAAGCTTAACCACCAAGGACCTCAAGCAAAGACCAGGCCTAACTCTGCTCTCCCTGACCCCAGAGAGAACTGCGTTCTTAGTTAGTCGAACCTGAGATACGGGACAAACCTCCGGGCGTGGGTGCAGGGGTATCTGGGAGCAGGCGGCCCAGGCAGAAGAAAGAATGAACTATGACAGGTGTCCTCACCTCTCAGCTGGCCCAGTGACAGTCTGGAAGCTTTCATTGTGGTGCATTCCTCAGAGAGGCTCACAGGGATTGATTTATTTGCAAAATGCCCTAAAAAACGTCATTCTGTCATTTTCTGCTGGAGCTTTTCGGCTTGTCAGTAAGTGCGTGGGCCCCTGTGGAAGCCCGGCAGCTCCAGGTGTGGCTTCTGCAGAACAGCACGAGGCCAGCCCCTGGCACGCGGGCCGGCGCAGCGCAGCCACACCTCAGGAGCAGGAAACTTCCTTTTGTGCCTGTGGGGGGCCGTGGCAGAACCAGAGCTAGACTGTGCCTTTGCAGGGTGTTTGCTTCTTAAAAACCTGCTGCTCCGTAATCACTGACGAGCTCACAGAAGAGAAGCCACACATCAGCCAGATGGGGTGGTGGGTCCTTTGCTGGGGCAACTGCAGGCAGAGGAGGGAGCAGGGACCTCCCTGCAGTGGCCCCTTCCCCGCCCCTCCTACTGGCCCTGTGGGGACCCAGCTCCCCTTCTCCTGGAGGCTTGGCAGGTGCCTGCCATTCACACGGTTAAACTGCCTCAGACCTGCCTGTGTGGGCCCCACCTCGCCACTCCCACCTGTCTGCTCCTGGGACAGCAGTTGTGCAAGAGCCCCGCACGTCAGCAGGCAACAGGGACGTAGCCAAAAAGCCTCCCTGCCTGGGACACTGGGGCGGGGAGGCCACGAGGCAGCTCCACCGGTGGGGTGAGGGGACAGAAGCTGGAGGCCTGGCGCTGGACTCATCAGATAAGCGACAACCCGGGTGAGAAGAGACCTCCACGGAGCAGAGGTGGGTAGGGATGCCAGTGCCACGCGAAGGCCTGCGGGTGCCAGGAAGAGGAGCTTTAGACGTACACGGAGCCCGAGCGGGACTCCACCCATGTAGGCAGCACAGCGTGGTCCCTCTGAGGACAGTGTCAGCCTTTCTCAAATGCCAAAAGATAACTGAAATAATCTGACTGTTAAAGAAATGGAAAATAGTGTTGAGTTTCCCCGAGGCTTTCCCGGGGAAACGGAAGAGGAGGTTATACCAAGCACAACAGGATTTCTGAAACCCTGCTTTACACATCCACGGTCCACTTTTCCAGCACGGGGTGGTCCACCCCGAGAATGTCCCCCCTGCAGGCTCCCCTGTCCCCTGGCTCCGTGTCCCTCTCGACTGCCCCGAAAGACCCTTCAACTTTCACATCTCACTCTGCACAACCGCAGGAGTGACTCTTGCCCACACAGAAGTCTAGTCAGCACATCGCAAACCAAAAGCAAGTTCTGGAAGCCTTACTTTATCCATTAATATACCCACCATTTTTAATTTGTTAATGTAAAAAGGTATTTCATAGCTTGCTCAAACAGAAAACGATAGATACTCAGGTACCCACCAACCTAATCTGATCGATATTACTGTTTCCCCGCATCCTTCGAATCTCCCATCCTTTCTCTAACACATTATACAGAACGTAAACCCCTGTAGCCCATTTCTATTTTCTCTGTCTCTAGAAACAACCCTATACATGTCTAGTGTCATTTGGTCTAAGTGCAGGGTAGCATCGTGGTTACCAATGTAGACCTGGAAGCCAGACAGCCTGGCTCTGGGCTCCAACTCTGCACCAACTTGCTGGGCAACCTGGAGCAAGTTGCTTAACTTTTCTATGCCTGAGTCAAATCAGGAAGATGATAGTCAGTCAATGCTAAGTGCAATAATCAAACGTTGATGCGTTTAAGGTGCTTGGAACAGAATCTGGAAAAAAAAATAAGTGGTTAATACATTTATTAGCTGCTATTATAATTCATAAACAATACATAGAATGTGTTTTAAAGATTTGCCTGAATTGTGTCATGGCATTACACCTACACACACACACAGACACACGCGCATGCACGCTCCCTTTGCAACTTGCTCTTCTCACCCATTCACATTATGTTCAGATCTGTCCATTTTGATACATATAACACATTCATTTTGTTGCTATAGCATAGTATAACATTGATGTTTTCATGTGTAATCTCCTGATTACTTGTTCTGAAATTTATTTGGAAAAGTAAAGAATTAATGCAATTTTAAAGATGAAGAAGAATGAAAGAATAAAAGACTTCCCCTATTATAATGATACTAAGACTTGTCAGTTTAGGAAGCATTATCCAATAGAACTTTCTGCGATCATGGAGATATTCTATAGCCATGCTATTCCGTATGGTAGCCACAAATCACATATGGCTATTGAGCACTTGAAATATGGCCAGTGTGACCAAGAAACTGAATTTTTACTTTAATTTACATTGAAAAAGCTACATGTGAGAGTGACTATCCCATTGGACAGCACGGGTTTAGATATCAAAACATTGTGACAGGGTTTCAGACACTAATAAGTAGACCAAAGAAACAGAACAGAGAATCCAGAAACTGATTCCAATGTTTGGTGTATGTTAGCCGATGAGGAAAATGATGGGCATATTTTTGTCAAATATTTGGGTTTCCTCTTCCTTAAATTTCCCTTATGTTATCATTTGGCCATCTCCTCCCCCATTGGGTAGTATGTCTTTTATTTATTAATACGTCAGAATGATGTGTACATTTGAACATAATATAAAATAGTAATTCTCTTAGCGTGTGGGTTTTGAATTAATATTGTGTTTACAGTTTTACATTTTAAAAGCTACATTTAACAATTTTGCTTTTTATGTCTTATTTAAGAAATCTTTTCCCACTCCGAGGCTAGAAGTTAGTCTCCTATTTTAAAAAAATTACACTTTGAATTTTCCATTTCAAATGAAAATATTTAATCCACTGAAATCTGTTATTAATATCATATGAAGCAGAGATCTAAATTAACTCTCCTCCCCATTTGGATAGCCAATATCCCAGTGCATTGTATTGAACCTTCCATCCTTCTCACTTGATTTAAAATGCCTCTTTAGTATTTTAGTCTTCCAAATAAACTTTAGAAAATTTTTGTCTACTCCTGTGATTAGCTTTTTAGATATTCTTATTCAACTTTTATTACACTTACAGAATAATTTGAGGGAATTGCTATCCTAAAGATACAATGTCTTCTGACCATGAGCATGATATATTACTCCATTAATTCAGGTCTTGTTTTATATCCCTCAATAAAATTTTACTTACTTTTGATATATATCTGGCATATTTTTGTTTTGATTTTTAGTATTCCTAGGTAGTCTAAATTTTATTTCATCTTACTTTATTTGCTATTAAGAATATCTTAAAAATTTAAGATATTTTAAGGCATTCTTCTTGCCACTTATCTGTGTTTAGGAGCATTCTTGATTACTGAAGTTACAGATGGCAACATGTTTGCATTCTCATTAATTGTAGTAATTATTAGGTAGTATATTATCTCATAGATTTCTATTAAAATGTTTTTATCTGCAAAAAATTACAGTTTTTATCTTCATTTCTCTGTGTCATGTCTGTCATTTCTTTTCATGTCCTATATTATTGGTTAGTACCTCTAGAAAAATGTCAACCATAAAGTATAATAGCAAGTAACCTTGTCTCTTTCCTGATTTTAATGGGATCCTAATGTAATTTCACTGTCAAGGTAAAATGCTTGCTTTAGGTTTTTAATAGATACTCATTATTACTGTAGAGAAATTCTTTTATACTTAAATCAGTAAGAATAATTGGTTGGGATTTTCTTTTGTCTTATTTTGTCTTTATTGATTTTTTAAAAACAAATGATTTAGTGTTTAATCTTCTTTTATTAAATCAGTCAAAATGATTATAATTTTCCTGTATAATCTGTTAATGTAATTAATAGTATTGACAGATATTTTTCTTGCAATGTTAAACTATCCTTGATTTCCTATGATAAATTCTATTTGACTAGGGTATGTTATTGTTGGTACTGTTGCTATGTTTTTATTATGGTAATACATCAATGGATTTGTTTGCTGGTATGTTATTCTGGATTTTCTTTTGTTCATAAGTGAGATTAAATTATAAATTTTGCTTAATAGTTTGGTGCATATATGTGTGTATAACATATCCATACATACATATATGCTGATTCAATTTTTTAATGTTATAAGTCAACTTCAGGTTTTTAGTTTCTTATTAGAAATTTTAGAAATTTTCCTTATTTGAAAACTTTGGAAATTGTGTTTCTTTCCCTAGGAAATTGTTAATTTTATCTACATTTTGAAATTTACTTTTATCAAAGTATTTCTTTTACTTTCTCATGAATTTGAAATCTTTAACATATCTGCAGTTATATCCCATTTATTGTTTCAAATATTATTTACTTCTATTCTCTCTCTCTCTCTCTCTCTACTCAGCCATGGCAGGAATATGTCTATTTTTGTATCCTTTTTAGTGAATCAGCATTTAGATTTGTTAATCCTCTCTTTGCCTTTAAATTCATTAATTTCTACTCTTGTATGTATTATTTTCTTTCTTCTACTTTTTTCTGCTAGTTTACGTTGTTACTATTTTCCAGTATTAGCATCTTGAGTTCTTAGCTAACTTATTTTTGACATTTTTTATTTGCTACTGAATTTATTAGACTCTAACTTTTCCTGTAAAAGTTAGTCTTAAATATTTTGACTACAAACCATGAAATTTGATACATAGTGGTTTTTTATTATATTTTATCATAAATCGTCTGGGTTTTAGTCTACTTTTTTCTTTGACCAATAAATTATTCTGAAGTTTGTTAATTGTAAAAACTATTCTCCACTTTTAAAAAATTTTTAACTGCTCCTTCTGATCGAGCTACAGATGTCTGCCTCTCCATTGCTTGATGAATTCTTATTAATTGTCCAAGAGTTTTCTCAACCCTCAGCTTTTCCAAGAAGTTCTCCCTGACATCCCAGTCCATATGTGAGGGAGGGGCATGTTGGCGTTGGCTACTACTCTTAGAGCATCATCTCAGTGCGCTGTTTGCAATGGCATGATTGGGAGTGTGTTTTCTCTGGTAGACAGAGCTCCATAGTGGAAGGGCTGTGTTTGTCATTTCTCTTCTGTGCTTCTGTAATGTAGCAAACCCCCGGTAATATGCGTTCAGTGCTGTAAGCAAGTGGCTGATCCCACTGGCTGATGGCACACTGCTGGTTATGTGACCGCAGTTTCTAACCTGTGAAGAGTCCAGTTCCTTAGCTACACCTCAGTAATCCGTGAGGCAGTGGGCACTTGATTTCTTATAGCTGAAGGGTTTTTTCCCTTTGCAAAATACGGGCTGCAACAGGCACTGAGGACGATCTCACCGGTGGCATCTATGTTCTTTGAACTTCGCTGAAGATTAAGGGGAGTTGCAGGTAAGTTGCACTTTTCAGAGGCAGCTGCAGGCCGGAGGGGTCAAGAGAGCCCCAGCCCAAGAGGAAACTCAAGGCCCCCGCCTTTTACACAAGCCGTGCACACGCACACACACGGTACACACGTATAACACGCACATGTACATATGCAAACACAGACGTACGCATTTTGCTTCTGTAAGGTCCTCTCCTTTTTCAGATTTCTGCCACTTCTTGGGGAAGTCTTCCTCACCTTCCTTATGTGCTCTCCTGGAACTGTGCCCATCTTTTTCAGGTGAAAAAAAAAATGTACCCTGTTTGTAGAGATCCATTAATGTATCTAGCAAAGGTCTGTCTTTTCCTCCAGACCTGCGGAATCTCCCTGAGGGCAGGCACCATCTCTGTTTTTGTTTTAATGTCCTATACTTAGTCCAGTGTGTACTAGATGCTTAAAAGTTGTCAAATATGTGTGGAATATTAATGAGTCTTCCTTCGAGATTCTTACATTGCGATTGCGTACTCCTATTCCGTTCTGTGCGGTTAATAATGCATGGGTCACAATAGTAAAGATATTCACAGCCTCAACTGCAGGCAGAGGATGATGAGTGAGTGGTGATACTGCTTCAGAATTTTCTCCTAAACAGGTTATAAGGATATAAAATCAGCCTCATTAATTTATGGTGATGTCTCACTTCATACCTCAATGGGGATTACTAAACTGGATCACTCATCTCAGGTTCCAGCATTAGCCAAACGTCGTCCAGTCACGTGCAAGATCGATTCCTCCCTCTCTGTGTGACAGAGGTGCATGCACAGAGCTGGGTCTTGCAGAGAGCACAGGCTCAGGGTCAGAGGGCATGAGCTCCAATACCCGCTCTTCTGTGCAGGTGTCAGAGCTGAGGCATAAGACTTGGCTGCACAGGGCTGCCTACCATCAGCTCATCTGTCAAATGGGGGTAAGTTGGTTGTGAGGCTGCCATGATCCAATGTGCTCGGCACATTCCTGTGATGAGTAGGCTGGTGCTCCATGCACGTTAGTACTAAAGTTGTTAGTACGTGTGCTAAGTCATAAAAGAATATCACTCTACAGCAGAGGGTTTTAAATTATGTGACTGCAGTAAATTTTATCAATATTCAACAAATAGTCCATCTCCCCCTGGCCCACTCTTACACTTTGGACTTGGTCCTGGGTCCCATTTGGCCAGTGGGATGTGATCGGACATGACCAAGTGCAGTTCAGGCTGGGGCTGGAAGAGGCTCCATGTGTGTGATTCTGCTCACCTTTCTTGGGTTCCTGCCCATGATGACGGGAAGAACATGCCCCAGTCAGGTGTTGCCCTTGCAGCCTGAGTCCTAAGATGAGAGGTGTCTGGAGCTGACCCGAAGTAGAGCATGGCCAAGGCTGGCTGAGCCACAGCCAACATGCAGACCTGGCATGGTTGCAACGCACTCAGATTTGGAAGGTTGTCGACGATCTCATTTGCAGCAAAACCTAAGGCAGTAACCCACGTTGAAACCAACACACTGTCACACACAGGTGTACTTACAGGGTGCAATCCTCATTTAGATGGGCAGGTTGTGGTGTTATCTGCAAAAGAATCAGTCATGTGGTTTAATACATTGATCTCTTACGTGGTTGTAACACACTCTTCTCTTTGGCTAACACCCATAAATAAATCTTGTCTTCTCTCTAGCTTGTAATCTAAGGGAAAAGATGCATGTTGAGCTCAAACTCCTGAATGTCTTGAGTACTTTTTTAGGGGAAATGAGAGGAACTTACCTCACAATATCATGCTTGGGTCAAGTTTCTCGTATCAGAGTGAAACATGCAGAATGAATTAAAACTTCCACCCCCAAAAGGTAATTACAAAAAGAGAGAGGGAGAAAAAAAAGAATGCCCAAAGAAACCCTTTTAATGCCCATAATTTTCCTAATACTTACATGTCCCATTAAAAAGGAAAATGACATTAAAATAATTTTGAAGTTTTTGGCTTAAGCCCATTGACATAAGGAAATTCCCCTGCTTAGAATCAAGTTCTCATTATCTTGCCCAGCTTGCATTAAGGATGGACTCCTGTGGAGATCTGATGGGGGACCCGGGTCCCGCTGAGAATAGCCATGCCGAAATTAACATGGCGCCAACCTTTTCCATAACGGGCGCTACATGGCTCTCTGCCTTGCAAGTCGCTTAAGGGCCCTTGGGATGGAAACCTGCCAAGTTTCTTCCTGCGGTCACTCTACGTGGGGTTTGTCTTTGCATGTTTTCCTTGTCCCAGGTCTGATCTTTCAAGATTTGTGGTCTTTTTAATTTGAACGTATAGATGTCATCGCTCGGCTATAAGCTACTGATGGACATAAGAATTTGCAGTAACTTTTTCATTTCTTACTACGTCCTGCACCCCCAGCCCCTGGTTTTAATCAGATTTCAACCTGTTAAAGAGATAGGCATTGGAATCTTCTGGTGGGCCATTAGCTGTTAAATTGATAAAAAGTATTTAACCTGTTAAGTAAGAAGCTGGTGAGGAAGAAACTTGGCGATTCAGCTCCTGTGTTTTTATTTAGTTGTTTAGTTGTTGGTGTTGCTCCTGTCACTGTGGCTGTTTTACCTAGAATGAGCTGCAGGAATAGGGGCCCACCTGTCAGGCAGTTGTCAGATGGTAATGATTTCCAATCACGCCAAGCAGGTTCTAGATTTGAACCAAGGACCTCGGAAGGAAGTCTCCATCGCCTGTCACCAAATTATCCCCTGAGCCCCTTTCACTCCCAACTAACACCCTTTCCAGTAAACCTCCATTTTTGTCATTGAATCAATGTCAAGTCCCCGAAGGGTGAAATTAATTTGAACTACAGAGTTGGGCAAACAAGCTCAGAAGTGAGTTATTCAGAAATAGAAGCCAATATTTCAGACATCGATCCATTTGGGAAAAAAAAATGGCCTTGGTTTCCCCACTTGGCCCTTGGGAGTGGGGTGGGCAGGGGTAATGGACACAGGATAAACAAAGAAGTTGTTATGCGGTTTACTGCACAGCAAACCTCAACTATTCCCAATTCTCATTTTCTTACGGCGTCAAGTGGCTGAACGTTCTGGAGATTAGAAGCTGAATCACTCTGAAGAATCTTCCTTCCTCTTTCCAGGCTACCTGGGAGTTTCCACCTGATTGCATTAGGAAAAGAGTTGCATAGCATTCTGTTTTCACTTTTTTTTTCTTTCAACTGTGAACTCGCTATGAGTAGCAGAAGCTTCCTGTGGTAGGAAATGGCTTATCTCGAAATTTCTATCCCAGCAACATCTGCGTAGTTCAAACCTTGTTGGAAGGCCAACACAGTTTCTTCAATTTTGATAATCTTTTGTGTGAACCAGCCCAGATATTACATGCAGCTACATTGAGCCCATTCTCTTAACTCGAAGGGACGGAGATGTGGTGGAGATGAAGGGGAACCGTGTTCTCAGATTGTGAGTCAGTGATAGGGTCTAGGAGCCTTTTTGACCTCCCCTGAGTTCCTGGTGTCGATTTCCTGATGCTTTATGAACACATAAAATGTACAAACATGTTCATCTGGGACTATAAGTGTCCACATTTTCTTAGTCAAGGCATCCGATACCTATGGCTTGTCTTTCCTGGCCACGAAAACTTCTGCTTGGTCCTAAGTTCAGCTACTCTGGGGAATATGCAATTTTGTCTTGGTGCACCCACACTAAGCACCCAAAGGTCTATTTAATATGCACAACACAGCCTATATTTTAAGTTAGACCATCCCAGATGCACCCTCCAAACTCAGGGATAACCTATCCAGCCTCAGGTACTATAGTAGCACACAATTTTATTAATAGAAATACAAACTATCCAATTGAAACATTTTTCTTTATTCATAGAGCATGCAGGGGGTACAAAAGATTTTCCAGATATTTTTCTCTGGCATATGCCTATGTAGGAGAAACAAAATAATGACCCAGAAAAGACGAAAGCAGTTAATCAGGTTCATAATTTAAGATGAGTGAGTTTCATGGTGCACAAATTAGAAATATTTGACGCACCAAGACTGACACTTTCTCTAATGCCATTCCTAAAGACAAGTATTTGTTAATGACCTCACAGTTTTTTATTTTAAAATAATGATTGCTCTTTGCATGTCTAATTGTGATCTGGGCAATTAGAACATAATGTCTCCCTTGGTCCCTGTCCTCCAGGCTAGGTAGCACGGGCAGGGCAGCAGTTGTGGCTAAAGAGAGACAGCAATGGCACAATGACATAGCACCTTGATATTAGTTCACATAAGGGGATGAAAAACCACATGTTGGATTTGTGGTCAGAAGACCTGGGTTTGTGCCCTGACTCTGTCATGGTGTGACCTTCACAAGTAACATAACCTCGGCCACCTTTGCTCTCATCTCTGTCGACAGGGAGAAAGAGAAAGAGTGACTTCATAGGACCATCGTGAGCTTCCATGAGATAAAATGGGAATAATCACTTTATAAATGGTGTACACACTAGACAGAAGTCAGTTAATGTTTTTATTATCTCAGCTGATCTTCATAATTGCTGCATGAGCTGGGAAAGGCAGATTAATGTTTCCTTTTCACAGATGAGAACCTGGACATTAGAAAGGTTAACTAACTTTAACTAGCAAATATCAGATGTCAGACTCACACTCTGCATCCTTCAATTCTGAGATGAATCTTCTTTCTTCTACAACGGTGGTTCTAGAGGCTTCCTGAACACTAATGTCAAGCTGGGAGAGCTTGTTAAAAAATGCAGACTGTCGTTCCTCCCTCCCCTACTCCCACTCCAAAGATACGGACTCAGTGGGTCTGAGACTGGTTTTAGAAATCTGCATTTTTAATAAACACTTCAGATCATTTTGATGCAGGACATCCATGAGCCACATTTTTAGAACGCTTGGCTGTTACGACACTCTGTCTACCAGAATTATGTCCGAGGAAGGCAACCCTTTGGAATTAAAGAAACTTCCTATTTACTGGTATAAGGGAGTTTGAGTAATTATTATTAATGACAATATTAATAGTACTATCACTTGAGTTCTTAATAGGTACCAACCACTGTGCTAAATGTGCTCTCATCCCTAGATAAGACTGTACTTCCAAGATTTGGGTTTTTCGTGTCCCAGCTCTGTTAAATAATGAAGGGCCCAGGCAGAGGTGAAGCATCTCACTTTCAGAGGGTGTAGACACTCAAAGTAGACGTCTACTTATTTAGAAGTTCTCAGTTTGAGTGACATCTCCACTAGAGACACTATTAACCTCTGGAAATCTAACCAAAAACCTATTTATTTATACACGGGCTGTCGTGCTTCATGTTGTTTTGCTGGCATGTGACTCGTGTGTGTGTCTGCACTGCGCTGTAATCCTCTGAGCAGAGGCTGCCAGTCAGTTAAGATGTGGAGCTCATGAAGTTGGATTCCTTAAAAGCAACATAATAATATTAAGTAGCAATCATAACAAAGAACCTGCGGCCCCTCCCCCTGCAGCAGGGTTGCCTACACATTATGAGCGGCTGCGTTTTGATTTCCTGAGCTTGCTGCAAATGGGCCTGAATCGGACTCGATTTCCCGTCGTAATTGCTTTCTGCGTAAAGAGGTCTTTTCCAGAACTGTCCGCAGCTGCTGTTTTAATGGGAAACCTGTCTATTTGTATGTTAATAGTTTCCTCCGAGTTATTGGGCTTGTTGATGGAAAAGCCCAAATCAGATACTTGACTATTTTCAAGGTTTACTGTTAATCTTGGATTTTTTTGTGTGTGCCCAGGTGAGGCTGTTTCTGCCTCCTCTGCTCTAAACCTTCTTGATGAAAGCGGGAGAAATGTTCATGAGGCACACTTGAGCCAACTCACGCTCAACTTGCTGGCTTCGTGGAACCGTGGTGCCCAGCTAGCTGCACAGGTTAGTGTGCTAGGGAGAATGCCTTCCCTGGCAGTCCACTCACCCAGCTCCTGAGCAACCCACGCTTTGCTGAGCAAGGTCACCTGGGTCAGGTGAGTGGGCCTCAGCTGTGGGGTGCGACGTGGCAGCAGACGGATCCAGGAGACCCAACCGAGAACTCCGCGCTGGAAACAGAACAGCCCAGCCTTTGACCACAGACTCTACAGGTGAGTAGCGTGTAACACGCACTCACAATTTCTTTGATTTTTGGGTTCCTCATTGCTTAAAAAAAAAATGAGAGTGATCATTCTCTCATGCTGTTTACCTCTTATCCATCGTGGTGTTTAATAATATCGTGTCCACAAAGATACTTAATGCCTGGCAAACAGCGGACCCCCAATACATGACGGTTAGAATTAAGATACTCGGAATCTAGCCCTGATTTGTGAAATTGAAGAGGCTGAGGGATGGGGCCTGGGAATCTTCATTTTTAACAAACATCCCAGATGACTCTAGTTTGCATTCCTACTTGAAAACCCCAACAGACACGCATGCTGAGAGCTGGGTTTGGGTTATTGCAAATTGCTGCAACCCCTACATTCAGCGCCACGGGAGTCAGAGATTGCTGTCTTGAGCGATGCAGTGGGAACTGAGGTTTGAAGGATGAAGAAGAGACTGCCAGGTGAGGAAGGGGGTGAGGACGTCCTGTCACCAGGAAAGGCAGGGACACCAGATAGCACCCACTGTCCCAGAAACATCTAACAGGAGACAGGGGCAGGGGTTGTGGGCAATGTCAGAAACTCAGATTTTATAAAGCAGATTTTGTAAGCAGACAAATAGAGTAACCAGACTGGCATTGTATGACGACCAATCCCATGGGTCAACTCCAATGTATTTACAGGCGTGAGTTGACAATATTGCAAATGGGTACAGGGTTGAGTGTGATTTGGCAAATGCATCTGGGAGCCCACAGGCTCCCTGAACAGAACCTGCGAGCCTAAAGGGGTCTGGGAAGTAAATGGATGGTTAAACTGAAGCTGATCTCTAACTCAACACAGAGGGAAACTGAGGCAGAAACAGGGGAAAGGGCTGTGAATTCATGAACAATTTATTTAAAAAGGTCATGTTTGCGTGTTTAGATTCCTTTCTCTTCATACTGCCTCTGAATCCAACTTTATATCCAACTCTCCTTATTTTTCCTGAACCAAACCCAGGACACAGGATCTATCAAATGTGTTAGTTTAGGGAGGTTGGACCTGAGAGGCAGGATTTGGGTAGGTGCGGAGAGGACCAAGGGTCCAGGGTTTGCCAGCCATAGTCCTGCCAGAGCCCCTGTTCTAGAACACACACAGTCTTCATTTTTATCGTGTATTAAGTGTGGATCATAATAAATATCTCCCAGAGCTATTTAAGGGTGGACTGATATAAAGTGTATAAAAAGCTTGGCACACAGTGGGTGCTTGGTCAGGGAGAGATAAGTAACAGGAATAGCAGTGGTGATAAAAATCATTATAAAGATCATTTCTTTATGGCTTGATGGACCTGAGCCCAGAAGCTTCTCAATCACATTTTTGCTTAGAAGAATTTTGGCCTGGAATTAACCCAAACTGGGAAGTTTGCCCCAAAAGCTGTGCAGAGGGGGCAGTGCTGTGCAGAGGGGGCAGTTTGCCCCAAAAGCTGTGCAGAGGGGGCCCTGGCTCATAGCTCATTTGATGTAACAAAGGCTCGTCATTCCAGCGACTCAGCTCACGGCCTCTCCATGCGCGACCAGCGGGAAGCAGGTGCAGGCTGCACCCCGCCCGGGACCTGGCCTGGCTTTCCCAGCTGCTGCCCCCAGTGCAGTGGGGGAGCCGCCCCTCCTGCTGGGAAGCTCTCAGGGAGGAGGCCGGGCCTGGCCCCCGCAGCCCTTCCCACGAGTGGCAGCCCAGAGGCCACGTCCTGCGTGACTCACGGCCCTGGGCGGGACACGTCATGGGTGCACGGGCGTGCAAGGGAAGGGTGGGCCTGTTGTGACAGAGCCCCTGCTGAGTCACCTGCATGGCCCGGGATACCTTGCTTCTCTTCTGCCCCCAGCCTCCCCAGCAGGCACAATCGTGCCCATTTCTAAGAAGGCATTGGGCAATGGATTGCCCAGAGACACTGAAGCAAGGCCCCCCGGGAAGAGTTTAACAACGATCCCGGCTGTTAGACAGCATCTTGGTTCAGAGGACCAATTGCACATAAGTGTTTACTGCATACAGAACTTTGAATGGATTGGGATACAGGTGAAAGATGACAGGTAGGGTGGCCAACCTGTCCTGCCCAGCACTGAGAGTCCTGGGTTCTGGGAAGCCCCTCAATCCTGGGAAAACAGGGGCAGTTTGTTACCCTAAAGAAATTAGGGTGTTGGACATGTCCTGCCCCCAGAGTTGCTGACCGGTGAGGACTCACCGATGCCTGTGACGTCTGTGCTGAGTGCTCTCACATGCCAGCACTGCTGTGAGCCGTGTGCTGTAAGGACAATGATGCCACGAGGCAGAGGGCATTATGATCCCCATTTCACCAGTTAGTCAACTGAGTCGCAGAAGGCGTGAGCCATTGTGTGAGGGCACAAGGCTGGGAGTGTCAGAGTCAGCTTGTGGGGCTCAGTGGCCTGGCTCCAGACTGACTGCCTAGGTTTACACACACACACATGCGCAAAGACACTTGCACATACATACGTAGTTAGGCAAACGCCCACACGAAGAGACACACACAGAAACACACAGAGGCGCATACCACACAAATAGGCACACACAGAGACACATACGCAAACATGCATGACATAAATGCACAGAAACACACAGACACACCACACACACAGACACACAATGACATACACAGATACATCAGGGCACACACACACACACACACAGTTACACTAACACACATGCAGAGACAGAGAAACACTTAGAGGTTTCCATATACACACAGACAGACATATACAGACACACACAAAGATGTAACCCAAACAAACATACGGATACACACACAGACATGGACCACACACACAGATACATATGCAGACATGCATGACACAAACAGACATACCTGGACACAGATACACACAGACACACACACCCCCTACTCAGGTCCTGCACGATGCCATGTTGGCAGGAAGCCTCATTTCTAGACAGTCCAGTCCAGCAGTCAAGTCTAACTGGAAAGAAACTGAAATATCTGCTTCTCTCCTTCTCAGAGCCCCTTCAAGCCACACATCCTCCTGAGCCTTCTGCGAGCCTGGCACAGGACCCATGACACTAAACCCAGGACCCCAGATACAGGACCCAGGACCCCGGCCCCCGGCCCCCGGCAGGTGCAGAGAGAACTTTCCTTAATGGGCAGAGGATGGGAAAAGCTGAGCAGCTGTCCAGGGTGCAAGAGGGAGGACCGGGAGCCTCCCCCATTAAACAATCGTGTTCCCCGAACCTTTGATCCAGCTCCAACCCACCTCCTCGTAGCTAAGACCACAGACTCCCTACAAGCCCCTGCCAGGACACCCTGGAGCCTAGGAAATCCCTGCAGACTCCATATCTGCATCTCCATTCCAAACCCACTTGCTCACTCCTGGTATTTACACTATCATTTCTAGTGTCTGACTTTCTGCAGAATCCCTCAAAGGAATACTTAAGTCATTCTGTTTACTGCATGCTAAATTCCAGCTCCTTCCTGGGTGAGTGTTCTCCACCTGGAGTGTGCTTCAGGACCAATGCCTTGGGGACCTTGTGAAACACACTGTTGTGCGTGTTTTGACTCGGAGCCTCTAATCTGGGCTCCCCCGTGGGTCTGATGCACAGTGATATCTGCCGAGCCTGCAGCACTCAAGCCAGGGAACTCACTCGCAAGTCCAGGGTCCCTGGGACCACTCGCTGGGAAATAAACTCAATGACACCACACTGTGTTAATATAAACAGCCATAACTGTTAGAAAAATACTCACAAGGCTTGGTGCCCTTGGCATATGCTTACCAAACACTCCCTGCATGCCAGACGCCCTTCCAGGAGTTGGGGTTGCAAAGACTTGTAGAACATACTCTTGGCCCGTGTACAGATAAGAGCCTAGGTGGGGAGGTGGGCCCGTGAACAAGAGCAGGAACCAAACATTAGAGTTCAGCACGATGATGGTCACGGTGGGTCAGGCGATCACAGGACCATGGGAGAGGAGTGATAGAGGACACCAGCAGGATGGACCAGGAATGGTGGAGCCATGCATCCCACCAGGGACAGGGATGGGGCTAATGCTTTAACCAACACATTCTCGTGTTCATTGCTCTGCTTTGTGCTAACTGCAGAGCCTGGAAACAGTGTAGGACCCCTGCCTGCTGCAGGTAACAGACCTGGAAGGTAAAATTGCACCTGCAAGTCCCTGGAGTCCCAGCTACTCGGGAGGCAGAGGCGGGAGGATCACTTGAGCCCAGGAGGGAGTTCAAGGCCAGCCTGAGCAACATTGTGAAACTATGTGTCTAAAAAAAATAAAAATAACAAAAGAAGAAGGAATTGAATCGAAATCATTATTATCACTGAGAAGTCCAGGGTGTGATGGGATCCTAAAAGAGGAGGGTAAAAGGGTCCTGGGAGATCTCAGAGTACCTGAACCTAAACGGTGAATAGGCTCCAGGTAAGCACATGCCAGGCCGAGGGAGCTGAGCTGCAGGGAAACCAAGGCTCGTGCACATGTGTTGAATTGGGCGTGGTGGGGACATGGCACTGGTGTGTGGCGGATGGACAACAGGGAGGGGTGGATGGGACCAAAGTATGGAGAGGCCATGCAATGCCGTGCCTGTTCGAGGGTTTGATTTCACTTCCTACGGACAACAAGGAAGTAAAGACAGTAGCTGCTACTGTCCAAATTCTTGGGAAGTCACCAAGAGTGCAAATTTTAAATGATTCATCTGATAGGGCAAGTTTTCTGAACATTTTCACAAAGCATGAATTCCCTAAGCAACACGGAGATCATCATTTTTATTAAATCTTTACGAGATTCCCATGATGTGCCAAGTACTGGGCCAGACCCAGGGGACGGGAAGGGGAACAGAGAGGGGTGCAGCCCCTGCCCCAGGAGCCTCCTTCCCTGCAGGGCAGAGCAATCCACACTCACTGGTCTAATTCAAATTACGGTGGGTGTCGTGAAGGAGGCGGTGATCAGAGGGGATGGTGAGGTGGTTCAACAGGCAAGGTCTGAAGGACGGAAGGACCCAGGAGGATGGCGGTGAGGAAGTGATGTTTCAGCTCAGATCGGAAGGTTGAGAAGACGTGAGCCAGGGGAAGGGTGGGACGCCGGTGTCATAGGCAGATGTGTGTGGCATGTGGCTCCCAACCTCTCAGTCGTCTGTCTCCTCCTTTCTCTCTCTCTTATTCTCTCTCTCTGTCTCCCCCATCTCTATCTCTTATGCCCTCTTTGTTTCTGTCTCTATTTCTCTCTCTTCCTTTCTCTGTCTCTCTCTGTCCCTCTATCTCTTTGTGTACATCTCTGTGTCTCTCTCTTCCTCTGTTTCTGTCTCTGTCTCTTTCTCCCTCTTTATCATTCTCCTTTCTCCTCTCTCCCTCTCTCTTCTTAAATTTTTTTTATTGTGGAAAAATTCTAAATTCACATGTAGTTATGAGAAATCATACTACATATTATTTCTATAGAGGTCCATATGCCCTTCACCCAGCCCTCCCCATTGTAGCATCTCGCATAACTCTCTTATAATATCACAACTGAGAAATTGGCATTGATGCAATCCTCCCACTCTTTTTAAGGAAAAAAAAGCCCTACACACATGAATAATAAAACCACCACTTTGCTATCCCGTAGCTCCAGCATCAAGGGTAACTAGTCAAATATCCCTCAGACAAACCTTTATGTCTCACTGGGTAAGAGTGGGTATGTGTACATGCATGTGTATGCATGCATGTACATAAGTGTATGTAATATATAAATATATTATTTGAAAGACTTATCTAACTCAAATTTGGAATTGTTAAATTATTAACTAACAAAAGGCAACTCTCTTCTCTCTTTAAGGAAAAAATTAAGACTAGCAGTACACAGAGTATTTGAAATTGGATATAGAGTTGTAAGTATTTGGGAGGAAACTTATAATTACGTTGAACAGGTTACTTTGTTTTGAGAAGAAGAGTGATAGAAGTATTTTTTCCTTTTTATTAAATCCCTGTTTGACTCTGGAAGAATCATCATTTTTTTTTTGCCAATTCCATGTCATGCCTCCAACATCAGTCTATTAGAGTCTCACATCCCTCAGGAGTTTTGAAATAGATTTCAAGGAAGTGAGAGTCAATATAATGCCTTTTCTTGCACACCGATATATTTTGCTTCTTGCTACATGTTCAGATTCTAAGTAAAGATTTTGTACGGTGATATAGTTAGCTCCATTTTTTTTTTCCTTTCAGGAGGAAAAGATTGAAAAAGAAGAAGCAAAATGGAAAATGTGAACTGATTACACAGGAAAGCTACAGAAATATTTACAAGAACAAAATTAAGAGTAACTTTTAATAGCACACAGACAATCTCACAATAGATGCAGTTACATAGAACCTACAAGGTGTCAGCCATCAGGCTAGGTCCTTCAAAAATAACTTATATTTTTGCTGTAGGTGTTTGTCAAGTTATGTATTATCTTTCCCATTTTCCATATGGGAAAACTGAGGCTCAGAGGGGTAATGTGATTGGCCTAAAAGTCACAGAGAAAGTGAGAGAAAGAACTAGGAATTCAAACTTGGGTCAGTACAGCTCAAAATCCTATGATCTTTCCACTGCATCACGATGTTGGATTTTAGCTGATTTTTAGGTAACACATTGCCACAGACAAAGAGAATATACTACTTGGTGATCTGAGCTAAAATCTAAGACCTCAAAGTTGAAGCCAACTGATAATGAGATTGACTTTCAACCAGAACTGGGACCTTTTGGTAACTTTTGATTTTTAGATGGTAACTATGGATTTTTGTCCTTTCTCAGGTTGTTGAAAGCCCCGTGGATTCTGAAATAAAAATCTTAATTATAGATCCCCTTGGGCTGTCTCGAACGGCTGGCATGCTTTCAGCCTCTGGGAGAACTGCCCTCCAAAACGCTCCATTTTGCTCTCACTATGACTTATTGGATCTGACAACAGACCCCGTCGTATGCTTTACCTCTATTTACTCATTTATTTCTTGCACCAACCCTTTGAGGTAAGTCTTAAGATTAACCCAGTTATAGATGAGAAAAACGAGGCTCAGAGTGGTGAAGGGACTGGCTCAGGGTAGCTTGAATAGGAAGTGGCCTAGCTGAAACTGGAACCCAAGTCGGGCTCTCAGTGCTAACAGGAGGAGCCTAATGCAGACCTTGAAGCTAATCATGGCAGAAAGTCCCCCAGCATCTGCTTTTCTAGATAAAATGCCCCAGACCTTCTTCACCTCTTTCTGGTTGGATTGCTATCAAATAACTCCCCTTCTGACCCTTTCAACAGATTGCAAAGGTTAGGCTTTGCTTCATGTTTATCCCAAAGACATAAGTGGTAACAGTCTGCATCCTCATTATTCACAGATTTGTATTTGCAAATTTGCTAATTAGCTAAAATTTATCTGTAACACCCAAATCAATTCCCGGGGTGCTCTCGTGGTTATTTGTGGACACACACACAGAAGCAAAAAATTTGAGTCACCCGAGATGCACCTTCCTCGCAGAGGAGGAGCAAGGCGATGCTCTGCCTTCCTGTTTCAGCTCTCCTGTAAACAATGTCCTTTTCATAGTCAATTTAGTGCCTTTTTTTTGGTACTTTTGTGCTTTTTGTTGGTGATTTTACTGGCCCCTAAGCACAATGCTGAAGTGCTGTCTGCTGCCCCTATGTGCAGGAAGGCTATGATGTGCCTTTCTTCCTTTGGGCAGGAATTATAGTGATATTGCCCATGAGTTCAATGTTAATGAATCAACAATATGTATTGAATGAGGCGTCTAACCAGAAACACATAAAACAAAGTTATGTATTGAACTGTTGATGAAAATGCTGTGACCAGAGGCTTGTAGGAACCTAACCCTGTTTGTCCCCTAGGAGCAGTGGTCCCGTATTAACTAATTTAGGGTTCATGGCAACTTGATAGAACATAATTACTACAAATAATGACAATCAATGGTATATACAAAAAAATGCTCATTGCTATCATATGTACAGTAGGAAAGAATGGAACACAATCTTTAAATCTGACAGTAGGGCACTGTTAAAGTATGATTCATCTATGCAGTGAAGTTGTACATAACCATGAAAACTAAGTGTTCAGAAGACTTAAAAAATACTATGTGATGGCAGATGGAGGAAGAGAGCAGGGTATTAAGCCATGTAAATTCTATGGTTCAGCAATGACAACTGAGATCTGTCTCTAGACACCACACACACACACACACACACACACACACACACACACACACAAAACACAGCTTGGAAGCAATAATAAATGGTGGTCATCTTTGGTAGTGTGCTTATGGATGTTTTGAAGTTTCTTCTGTATAATTTTTAATGTTATTAAGTTAATTATGCTATGCATAGATTTTACAATCATAAATAGTTCAAATCATTTTATCATTCGATAGTCATACATTGTTTATACAAATGGGTCTAGCACTTCGGGAATATCCTATGGCCAAAAACATCAAGGGCCATAAAAATTTTCATAAACGTAGACCTGGTGATTTCTGTTTGAAGGAAATAAATTTTTAAAAGGCTAGATGTAGAAAGGTGTTGATTATACCGTGTCTCATTTAAGAAACATAGCTGAAGAAAATTAATGTATAACCATAGTGATACTTGATACCAAGAATACTGCAACATCAACATGCTGAGATATTATGTAGCTATTATGTACCGTATATTTAAGAAACGGTTAATAAGCACTTACCACAGGTTAAGGATATACCAGTGAGAAAAACCACACATTAAACAACTTCCGTTTCAGGGAAGAAACAGATATTAATCAAAGAATCACACAGAGCAGTAAAAATGCAACTCTGATCAGTGCTCAAAAGAAGAGAGAAGCAGTCATTTCACGATTAAAAAGGACCCCTGACCAAGGAGGGGAGTCAGGGTATTCGGATAATTCCCTGGGGAACAGATGAGTCAGCGGCGATGTGATGTTTATTATGACTCTGAAGACAGATGGATGAAAGATATATTAATAAAAGAACACAAAATAATACTTGCACTATAATTACAATATGTAAATACACATTTGTGGACAGAGATGGAAAGTAATTTGCAAAAAAATGAGATGTATTTATCAGAATAGTAGGACAGTGGGTGGTGATTTTTTCCTTAAAATGATTTGTGATCATTCTTATTTTTATAGTTAAATATTTAAATGCAGTCATTTCTTACATTTTTTACTTGATCCAATTATGTTTTTACACATTCAAAATTACAAATCTATATTCAAAACAATATTTTTAAAAGTCCATCATGCTTTATGACATAATTTTGTCAATATCAATATTATGTTTTAGAGATTCAAATTAATGCATGTTCACTACTGGGGCAATTGTTCAGGGTTAAAAGATTCTTATACCTTTTCCTACTTGTATTGAAATATACATTTTTTTGTGTGTGTTTCTTTCTAACTTCCCTTCTTCTGTTTCGTTTGCTTTACATATCGAAGTTAAAGATTGAAAATATATCAACACCATAATAAGATTACACCTAGTTCTATTCATTTTCTCTCCATTAAAAGGATCAATTGCTCTCACCAACCTGAGAATATGAGGAAATAGACACCACACTGCTGGGAAGATGGTATTGATAGTAGGTTGAGATGGTCAGTACCTTGCCTAGAGGTTGCATTTTGTGGTCTGGGCCCAAGGGGGGAGAAAGATATGTCATCTCTGTCATTCACCATTTAATTCTCAGTTCTCAGAGCAGAACCTTGTGCCTAGGACATGCTTATTGAATATCTTTTGAAGAAATGATTGATTAAATAAATAAAACTAGTTTTTATCAAGAATATCCCGAGTTGTGCTTAAATGAAGTGTTCCGTAGCCAAACAAAAAAATTTTTTTTAATCAACCCTACAAAAAGATCTGAGGCTCAATGATCTAAGCCAACACAGGCCATGTTATAATATTGTTAAAGTATGAAAGAAAACAAATAAATACAAATAAAAATAATGACATAAAAATATTGAACATGAAATTTAAAAAAGAAGAGACAGGTGGAATTAATTTTGGCAACATATTTTATTTAACCCAACATATTCAAATATTATCATTTCAACATGCAAACAATGTGAAAGAATTATTAGTGAGTTCCTTTAACTTTTTTTTTTCTTTTGACTAAGTCTTCAAAGTCTGGTGTGTGTTCTACACTGAAGCCATCTCCATTCCAACTAGTTACCTTCTGAGCACTCAACTGCCACATGTGGCTGTGGCTCCCTTGTGGGATAGCAGAGCTCTATGCAAATCTTGTCATTTTAAGCATCAGGACCCTAATCCAAAAAGGGAGGACCGGCCCATGGGCATGCCACAAGGAGATGGTTCTAAGCAGAGACCACAGCCCTGAGTTCTTGTTCTATGAGCTGGCTGCTTTTCACATATCTTGGGGCTATGCTGAGAGAGTATCACCAGCCCAAACTCTTTGGCTATGCTGCCCAGGTTCAAGTCTCACAGTGGCCTCTCTTTCAGCTGTGCAACCTCGGGCAGGTTAGTAACTATGTCTGGAATTCAGTTTTCTCATAGTGAACCAGAATCAAATTATTCTGAGCGTTAAAATGAGGGAGCCAACATGTGATGGGATGAATTGGGTCCTCTCGAAAAGATGTGGCGAAGTCCTAATCCGTAGTGTCTCAGAATGTGACCTTATTTGAAAATAGGGTTGTTGCAGCTATAATGAGTTGAGTCAAGATGAGATCATACTAGGGTAGGGTGGGTCCTTCATCCCATGCGACTGGTGTCCTTAAAGAAACAGAGACAGGCACACAGGGAGAACATCATGTGACAACAGAGACAGAGAACGAAGTGATGCAGCTGCAAACTAAGAAATATCACGGCTTGCTGGCTTCCACCAGAAGCGGGGAGGAGATAAGGGAGGATTATAACCGGAGTCTCAGAGGGCATGGCCCTGTCGACACCTTGATTGCAGACTGGTAGCCTTCAGAACTGGGAGAGAGGACATTTATTCTGGGTGGCTGTATTATGCAGCCACCCAGCATGTGACAGTTTGTTTGGGCAGCCTTGGGAAACTAATACACCCATAAATAAGGTTGCCAGATAAAGTAGATTCCAAGTTCAGTATGAATTTCAGATAAAAAAAGGAAAAATTGTTTAGCATGAGCATGCCCCATGAAGCACGTATTTAGGACATATTAGTTGTAATTAATTGGTGTCCTGTATTTTCGTTAGCTAGATCTGGCAATCCTACCCCATAAACCCCTTTGCCTGGGGTCAGCCACAGCCTCCAAAAATATTAGCTGTTGTTAGGATATCATGATAGCTTGGTTAGAAGAGGCAACACATAAACATATATATATATAGTTTGTGAATCAATATATACATTCCACACTCTGATTTTTTTTAGGTATTTGCAAAGGGTTGTAGTAATATTTATTTTAGCATGACTGAAATCAGAGCAAACCCCAAATCTGACAAATAACCACGAAATCAAATTGCCACGTGATGACAGGCCCATGGAGAGCCTCTCTGACTCCGCAGGGCTATGAACGTTCCAAGGTCATCACAGCCGGGCTGCTCCACGTGCATGCCTGGACGTGGCGTGGGAGCTGCGTGTGTGTCCAGGCAAGCCCGCTGCCTCGGAAATCCACTCTGTCCCCGCAGTCTGTTCCCTCCATAATTGCTTGCTTGATCGGTTCCCCAATGCTCAGATCCGTGAGTCCTGCCGAAGACGGGGACTGACCATGACAAACTCTCAGCCAAGCAGGTGTTGTTGCCATCTGGGAGATGCACCCATCATTCTTTCAGTGGCTTGAGTGAGGGCTTGTTTCCTTTTCCGCCACTCCTTCTCCATCACTCCCCGGCCCCAAGAGGTGGGCTTCCTGCCATTCATCCAGGAGATAGCCGCTCTTCCCGAAAGACTGCGTGGGGGCCTCAGGGACTAATGTGATCTTAGCAGGCAGTGATAAGCTGGGTTGAATATTTTATCATCCTGCCTGTTAGGAAGAGCAGTTTCTGTGTGTGCTAAGTTCAGAAAGTGGACGGAAAGGAAAGAAAAATCAAGAAATAGGCACAAGTGTGTGTAGGAGGGTTGTAAGTAAGTATTTTGTATATGCAAAATTCTCACTGGGACTGGATGGATGCATCCTACTATTAACTGATTATCACCACTACCAAAATTTATTGAGAACATACTTGATTCCATCCGTGATTTAAATGCTGGCAATTCAGCAGTGAACAAGACAGACAGTCACTCTCTCCTCATGAGGTTTACCTACCAATGAAATGAGACAGATTACACGCAAGCACACAAATGCACACTTTAAATTTTATCTGTAATAATTATTGAGAAGGAAATAACTGGATGCAGAGACTAATGGGAATAGTGAGATCTGCTTTGAAAGGTGGCTCTCAGGCAGGACATCAGGAGGAGAGACCAAAGAATGACAGGGAAGTATCCCAGGGAAAGTCAATGGAAGTGCCAGGAGGACTTTTTAGAAAGGGATGGGTTTGTATCAAGCAGTGCTTCAGGAAACTCATTCTAGAAGCCGCTGGAAGAGTTGGGGTTGTGTAAGAGAACTATGTCTCAAGGCATCCATTGCATGTAATGAGCAAACTTCTCTCATCTGCATCTAGGATTCTAGAATGGTTCTAGTTTTTTAACGAACTTCTCTTTTTTTTTTTTAATAGAAAATGGTTCTAGCTATGTACCATCCTTGGAAGAGTTGGGAAAGTAGTCACTTGACTTGTGCTCTGCGTTCTGTGGTTCACATGAGAAGCTCCAGTTGAGAATGGCCCTGAACTTTGGAGAACATGAGAAGGACCGAGGTGATGAGGACCCCGTCTATGGTGAACAGAAGAGGGAAGCTGGAAGTTAAAATGTACTGGACTTGACTTTCTCCACCTGAGCCTCAGTTCCTTCAACTGTAAATGGACATTGTAATGCTTCCCTGGGAAGATTTTAGGGTTTAAGAGACACCACAGGTAAAATTGCTCAGTTTAGCGCCTGAGAGCAGTTGGCAGGAGAGAAGTGTGAGTTTTTCTTCTTCTTTTCTCTTTTTCCACATGATCTACAGAACCCAAATTAGAATGAGGCATATAGCCTAGCAGGTACCTGACTGCAGAAACTTTATATTCCCAAGTTTTCCAGGAGTTTAGAACTATCTTGAGACCCAGAAAGTTATTTGAAAACAAGACAAGGAAATGCACACACACATGCAACACTCGATCCCTTTATGCATCACAGTCCTGCTCCCAGTAGCAAACATGCCGTTCCCTCTATTCTGATCGTGAAACTCACAGGCCACGTCAATGTAGCCGTGGAGATGGATGGGGGTAGAGTAACGGTGAGCAGAGATTTGCGGTTTCAGGATCCTGTTCAGACATCCACCTCCCACTCACATCTCCCAGGGTGCACTTATGACCCAAGCTTCACCACGAAGCATTCCAGTGGCCAAAATACGCTCACAGTCTCTTGGCAAACTTACTTTCCAAATGCACCATAACACATAGTGATGAATTCTCACAGGCTCTCCGATGAACAGAGGCGTTCACCCTAGAAAGCTCTCTTGTAACTAACTGCTTCATACTTTGATCACACTGAGTTGTAATTGCCTGAGTCCTTCTCTTGACCACTGCTTGACTCTAAGATTTGGAGGACTGGGCATTGTTTATTTTGCTCTGCTTTTTGATGCTGTCTGGCAATAGCTATTTGTTGAATAAATAAATAAAACTAAAAAACAAAAACAAGCCAATGAACTCAAACCCACACATGCACAGCCCACGTAGGAACTCACAAATAGATCCTCGACTCATGATCACACTCAAAGCACACTCACGTGCCAGCCATGGTGTGTGAGTTATACATGTGCACTAGCTCCCGTTCAGACTCTCTCTCAAGTTGTTCCATTCATCTCTCAGCATCCCTGTATATTCTCAATAGAGAATTCCAGGCACCTGGCTGGTTTATATTGTGGCTTCCTGGCCTGGAACAGATAGAAGAGACCACATGAGAGCTTTCAGAGTCCTCTGTTCTTCAAAGCTTGCTTCTCAGGTGGTCACCAGGGTCGAATGCGGTTCATGTGTCTGATTCTGAGGCTTTTCTTTTATGAGTCAGAACTCAACATTGGCCACCCGGGAAGACTCAATCTATTTAATATATACCCTGCTCTGGGGTCCCAGAAGGCAATGAGGCCAAAGCAAAGGTGTCAAACCATGTGTGGTCTTTAAATAGCCCTTGATGTTTGTCACAAGAGCTGAGCCTGGGGCCTGGACCCATTCCAGTTGGTAATTGATAATTCCAACTGGTAATTACGTGCTCTGGGTAGTTTCAGTTGGCATCCGCACATCCTGTCCTCAAATGGCGAGAGGTGTTCCCGGGTTTCATGCCAGAGGTGGCTCCATTTCAAGCCCCATAAAGTTTCTAAATACCTTTGGAATGTTGCAGGATGAAAGATGCTGTCCTCGTTAAACACATGGGCTTCTCAAAAGAAAACCCATTACTCTCTGATAATGACAATTTTTCCTGGTCCTTATGTTCCTTGTTAAAGAAAAAAATGTCAATTAATGAAGAATACACACATAACCCTTTCCAAGAATTAACTAATTAGCTCCTAGGGAGCTTAACAAAATAATCTGCTTGCAAATTATTGTATTCCTCAGAATATATGAGTCATTTTAGATTGTTTTGATACTTTTCTTTTAGTCTTCTTTTATCTTTTTCACTTTTTTATCTATTATTAATAAATAGCCTTGGATTGAATTTTGCTCATTTGTCTCCTTATATTCCTCCTTTTAAATAGACATAAGCTTCTTTCTAACCTTTTAGGAATGGATGCTGGCTAGAGTTTTATGATAATAGCGCCAGGAATAAAACTGTAATATTCCTCTTCCTATTCTATCAAAGGAATTCCAAAACCAAATTCAGCTAAAAATGTAACACGTTCATCATGGAGGTGAGCACTTTCAAGACCCATGTGCGAGAGCCTTAGATTGGAATGACCAACCCCACAAATTTCTTTATTTCCAGAATGTATCAGGTCTGCCTAAACATGTCTGGAAAGGACACACACCCACACGTTTTGTTCTCTACTGCTCTACACCAAAATGAAGGAACTTAAAACAACTGAATTTTATTATTTCTCAATTTGTTGGTTGGCTGGGCTCAGCTGGCTGGTTCTTATGCTCGTTTTGAGTCTTTCAAGTGGTTACAGCCAAATGGTGGCTGGAGCTGCAGTGATCTGAAGACAGGAATCCTGAGATGACTCTCAACCTCTTGATGCTGTCTCAGAGCTATTCCTTTCCATGTGGCCTCTCCCGACGAGGAGCTGGACTTCTTCTAGGGTGGCTCAGGCCCCCAAGAGTGCACATTCCAAGAAGTTAGAGGCAAAAGCTACAGTCTTTCTAAAGGTTGGGCCTGGAAACAGCATTCCATTACTTCCTCTGCATTCTATAGCTTATCATGAGTGCTGGGCCAGCTTAGATTTTATTTGGAAGGGATTATGTGAACGTGTGAAAACTAGGAGGTGTGGTTCACTAGGGGCCATCCTTGGGGAATAGCTGAAAGCTCATTATTGTCTTTGTGGTCACCCCAGCACTTGCCCACATATTCATTATCTCCTGCTCACCCCACTCAGATCTGGTACTGCCTCTTCTGTGGCCTGCCTCCTCCTCTATTTTCATAGTTTGGGTTTTGATCTTCTTACCCTTCACAGAATCAACATTGACCATTTCCCTCCATTTTCAACTTCACTGAAAGCTCATTATGACATCCCCTCTCTTAATGTGAAATCTGATGGGAATTTTATTCAAATTCAATCAAATATGATTAAGCAAATAAAACAAATCAAAAATTGATATACGTAATATGATTCCCTATATTTAAAAATATATGAATATATATACATATGCTTATAGAATATAGAATAGATCTATATACTCTAAACTGTCAGCAGAGATTTCCACTAGGGAACATTGGGCTCTGGGAAAGTGGTAACATAACTTTTTATGTTCTATTCCTTTGGAATGTAACAGCACAATTCATAATTGCAAAGATATGGAACCAATTTAAGTGTCCACCAACCAAGGAGTGGATAAAGAAAAAGTGGTATATGTACCATATGCCATGGAATACTTCTCAGCCACCAAAAAGAATGAAATAATGTCTTTTACAGCCACTTGGATGAAATGGAAGCCATTATTCCATGTGAAGTGACCCAGAAGCAATCTGAGTCTTAGCATACCCTGGAGGGGTGAAAGTATGGCTTTGCTAATAAACTATCTAACAGGGAAAAAAGAAAGAGAAAGATCACAGCACAACTGCCCCTTGTTTGGTTAACCATCTGTGGCTTAACCTTCTGTCTTTAAGATTAACAACCTGCAGAGTTGTTTTTGTTTTTGTTTTTGTAACGATTGAAAGGAACTGAGCAGATAGAAGGAGTGATTCTCTCCAGTTTTGCAGGACCACATTCCAAGGGCCCTGATAAGCCAGCCACACAGAGAATAAAAAAAAGGAAAACCAGATGCAGCTGCTACGCAGCTCTTTTCTGCAATCAGCTGACAACAATCACTTTTTTTCTTTCTCTTTCTCCCTATAAAAACTCCTAAAGCCCTCCCCTTCCTCTCTGGCACTACTTCCTCTTTTTGTGCTGGGACCTTCCCTCCCTCTGGGAAGTAAAATAAGCTTTCTTTCTTTGAAGCTATTCTAACCTTCTCGTGGAGAATTCTTTCTCAACCTGAGTTACAAGCTCCCACTCTAACAAGGGGGTTCTGATAGACCTCAAATTTGAGAATCATTTCTTTAGGCTTTTATAACTTTGCACCTCACCCATGAAGTCCTGCCTGCAAGAAATTTCTTTTCAGTCTGTTCTTCTCGGGGGCCAGGTGGGAGGGGGGAAGAAATCCTATATCCTCTTGTATTCTTTTCTCTTCTCTGGCTGACTCCTGCTCAGACTTTAGACCTTTATTTCAGAAGTCACTTCTCCCTGGAAGCATTGCCTGTACTGTCAGGGCTGGCGTCAGTGTCTCTGAGCTCTCTGCACTTCTGCATCTACCAAGTGGTGTAGGGCTGCAGGTTTAAATTACCCATTTCCCTAACCAAACCCTAGGATTCCTATACGAAAGGCTAGTGTTGATCTTGTCACCAGTGACAAGCAAGTGATCAGTAAACAAAGCAAGTTTCCAATATCCAACCCCGGGAAATGTCTCTCAGCCTCCTGGCAGCTTTGCTTTGTCAATCTCAACACTGGTGTCCTTTCCTGCCCTGATCCCGTTTAAGATCTGACCCCAGGGAAGCAGGGTCCAGATCATGCCAAAAAGCCATCTCTAGCTGGGGCAGGATCATTTTGGTTATTTGAAGGCTGTATCCTAGCACAGGTTATAAACATCAGAAGAGCTGAAGCAGTTTGTGATTCTTACAACATACTTTCTCTAGCATTTTTCTATTTGTATTTAGTAAATGCTAACCTGGGGAAAAATGAGAAAACGTAGTGTCTAAATGCCCAGTAAACTGAGCTATTATTGACTTTTACATGATAAAGGGAACCAAATTAAGGGAAGACACACTTCGATGATGCTTTCTAAAATTGGGGGGCAAAAGGGAAAATTCACATTCCTCTTTACGTAACCAAAAGGGTTGTAAAAAGTTAGACGTAAGAACACTACATCCTTCAAATTAACACAAATTTACTGAATTCATATTAGGAATTGACAATAGTAATGTCTTGGAAAATAATGCTGGGTACAAGCCCCCGTGTGCTGGCACCTGAGGCCTGCCTTGGGGAGATAGCATAGTCTAGGGAAGGATAGGCAAGGTAACAAGCTATTTCAGTAAGAGTTCCCATCTGTGCAGGCTATTGTGTGCTAGTAGAGCAGAGAATCAGCTGGGAAAGGCTTCCTAGCAGAGGAAGAGCATTCTAGAGAGTTGAGGACAAAGGTGGGGCAAACACGGCCCGTCCAGGAGAGGAAACTCTTCCCCATGAGTGAACGGTTTTGTGAGATGGTGAGGGATTGAATGAGCACTGCAGAAAAGGTCTTTGTTGTAGAAGGGCAGGTCTGAGAAAGCACCCTAAGTCCTCCTGCTTTTACTCACTGCTCTCCTGCTTATGCTGTGACAAGGTCTCCTGTTCTAGGTCTCTTAAGCTTTGGTGTCTATCGGAATCCTCTGGGGCAGGTGGGGAAGGGTTGTTAAAATACGGAGTGCTGGGCCTACCCCTTAAAGTTTCTGATTCAATGAGTTTGGTGTGAGGCCCAACAATTTAATTTTTAGCAAGTTCCCTGGTGAATGCTGCCAGTCTGGGGAACCCCACTTCAAGGGCAACTGGCCTAGCTGTTCCCCACGTAAAGACATAAAGTCCCAGCTGAGAAGGTTGGAGCAAGGATAGGATTGCCAGACATTGGCCCACTGCTCATCAAGTCCTTGGCACTGGCCTCATGCATATTCTGAAAGCGTCCAAACTGTTCTGCAGTGTCTCACCTGCCAAAGTCACCTCTCCTACAGCAAGGCCAGGGGTCCCCACCCAGCCCTCTACAGAGTTTCTCAGCCCCCCCAGAACTCACACCTGCAGGTAGTTCAGGGCCTTGTCATGTACATCTAAGATACCTGGGCCTTGGCACCCGTTGAAAGGAATCGTGCCTGCATTAATTATTCCGCCCCAGCGAGTGACTCACAAGGAATCACTGTGGCTAATTACAAAGCCACCTCGCCAGCAACCAGATTCTAGATGGGGAAGCTCTGGGTTCTAATTGTGCCATTAACTCTGATTACACGTGTGACCCTGTATTCTTGTCACTGTTAACATCATGATCTGAGTTTCTTCATCTTCAAAGTGGGGATGAGGTCGCTTTTTTTCAGGCATGGATGCCCGGTCGCTGCTTATTACCTGCTAATTAGTACATAAGTGCAATTAGATGGTCAGTGCTGACAGCTTAAGCCTGCCCACCCAGCAGCGAAGCCAGCCACTCCAAGCAAAATCAGTTCCCCAGCTCAGGAGAGAGTGATTGTGAAAATTAGTCTTAAAGAGCTTGTTTGTTACCAAGGTCCAGCTTTAGATTTTAAACTTTCTTACATGTCATATTCGTTTTTATATCAATTATCCCTCTTCTCTGGAGTCATTGACGGGAACACCTAGCAGATGTAGCTTATAAGGCACGTCCTGAGCCTGCTGTAAGAACATGACAATTGACCAGCAAAGCATATGGGCTGCTTGCTTTGCTTGTTGTAATGTGAGATGCTAAGGAAGCTGGTTATAGGCATTGCTTTACCTGCTCCATATCTTTCTTCTGAGGTCTGAGTTTCTCTTGACTTTCCCTTCTAGGCATAACAAGGCTGCTGCCCCTCCAGGCTTACGAACTGCAGCCCAGGCAGGAGAAGATGAAGGGGATGGATGGGCTGAACCCGTCCCACTTCCTTCTAGGGAAAGTGGGCGTGTGCCTAAGCACACCCCTCTCCCAGCAGGGCTTCCCTTCCATCTCGCTTGACAGCCCTGTCCTGTGGGTTACCCCGACGACCCAGGGTTCTAGGAGAGCAAGCGTTTCCCTGGCTGACGAGCACTTTACTGTTCTGGACAAAACCAGAGCCTGAGCAAAGAGAAAGTAGCGGGGAAGGGGTTTGGGCTAAGGGACTCCGCATACCCATCTGATAGCTGAGTTTGGGACACACTGCACCAAGGTGAAATTCCTTTCTCTGCCGCTTATGAGGTGCTCGGCTTGTGCAACCTCTAACTTTCTAGCTTATTTGTGTAATTGTAATAATCTACCCCTATGCCCTCCAGAGGCATTTGTTGAGGGTTAAATGATGTCACATGAAAGACCACACAGCATTGCACACGCAGTGTGTGCTGTGAAGAGCAGCTGTCATAATTCGTACTGGGAGTGACAGCCTTCTCCTTGGTTCCACCGCCCACCCTTCCCCCACCCCAGTCCCTAAATGCCTGGTCCTGCCAGGTCCCAGAGCCCTGCTGCAAGAGCACAGGGCCTCTCGGTTCCTTCCTGCAAGCTGGGCTCTGCTCATACCCGGGGACTGCGTATCCGGAAAGTGTAGGGACGGTGTAACCACACCGTGGTTTGACCTTTAAGCTCCAGGAGCATAAAACCTTCTAGCGTCTTGTTTTTCACGGTCAGAGTCCATGCCGCCAGCTCTGCACTCCCTGGGCGGGCTCGGGGCCGATCTGCTCTCCCAGAACCAGGAAGGACAGGGACTAATGACCCCCCATTGATATGTAACTTGCCCTAATATTGACCCTGGCGTGTGGTTAGTGATTCCCATTGCAGGGTAAATGATTGGACCGTTCTGGCTTTTACCCCATTTGACTCTTGCATGGCCTCCACCACTGTTTTGAACAAGAAAAAATATCTTAATTGTAGGATACAATCATGAGCCATGCTGTTGCTCTTTCGATGCAGTGGTGAACTTTGCAGTATTTTTTCTGAACCAACTAAAAGGTATGACTGCCCTTCATTAAATGATGAAAGTAGAAAGTGCCCCCCATTGGAGGTGTGTCAAATATCCAAGTAAATAGTTATTAATATTAATGGAACACTCAAGAAGTGCCTGGTGTGCTAGGCATGTTAAACTGGAAGCAAACATTTACTCTTAAACAGTTACTAGTTTCCAAACATCTAAGCTCTGTATTAGGTGCTGCATTATCAAGTTAAACATGGTTCCTGCCCTGTGTTGGGGAGACGGGTGACTAGGTCTAGCGCCATTAGGGATGTGAGGGAGAGAATACTAAGTACTTAGTAGTAATAACATTGTTGGATCTTAACTTGGTGCTTACTCCATGCTAGGTGCTTAGGATACATTATATTTTAATTATCACCGTTATGACCTCTTAACGTAGGTACTTTGTAGTCCCATTTATTAGATAAGGCAACTAAAGTTCAGAGAAGTTAACCCATGTAAGGTCACACAGCAGGTGAGAATCTGGTGGGACTGGAATCCCATCCTGGCTGACTGCAGAGCCCACACTCCTAACACGGGAGCTGGGCTGCTTTAGAGCCAAATCCCCACTCTGGCTCTTACTAGCTTTGCAATCTTGGACAAATTACTTAAGCTCTTTGGACTCAGTTTTCTAATCTGTAGAATGAGTTTTATAATATTAGCCCACAGGGTGGTGGTGAATAATAAATGGGTTAGCATATGCAAAATGCTGGGGGTGGTTACCATACACAAATCCTGGGAAATTCACTTGCACTCTCTGAAAAGCAGCAAGCCCAGCACTCTCCACTGAGAACGTGCAGAGGGTGGCCCTCTAGCCAGGCTGGAGAAGAGACAGCTCTGTTGAGGATTGAGGGCTGAGAATTACCCAGGTGGGGAAGGGAAGACAGGCCTGACGAGCAGAAGAGAGTTCTCACCGAGGCACGAGACTGGCAGGCATGAGAAGTTTAGAGAAACCCACTGACAGTTTAGAACTGGACAACTATGTTGAAGAAAACAGATTGAGCTGATACCAGAGGGCTCTGTAGAGGGATTTTAGCTTTTTTTTTTTTGTCCTAAAGGGCAATAGGGAGGTGTTTAAAAATGAGGCAGAAAAATGACCCATCCCCTACTCCCCAAAGAAGACATGATTCTAAAATCCAACTGTGGGACCTTAAATCCTGCTGTAGGCCCTGCTTGGGGAAAAGGAACATTTCCTTGTTAACAAAACACTACTTCTTCCTCTTCCTCCTCCTAGGCTGGCCTGTAGGAAGCACGCTCCATCCCCATCTTGCTATTTTCCAACACTCTCTCCACTTCCTTCCCTGGGGTTCCAAGCCCTGTACCAGAAGCCAAGGTGAGGCTGTGGGGGAGGTGAACTTTCTTGTTACCTTCTAATCTGGGCAAGGACTGCCACCTCCATGGGCATAGTTCAGTTCTCTGGCCACATTCTTGGTTGCTACATTCCCTGGTCTCTGACGTCTGCCCTAGTGAGCCCAGACTGAAATGCAGAGCTTCTGTGTACAAACCTGGGGGGCTATGGGTGTAACAATGTCCCCAGGTTCAGAAAGGCTGCACCCAGACCCTCAGGAACTGTTTGCATTGGAAGGGACTGGGTCAGCTCCCGGACCCCCCGGGACCTCGTGGCCGCTTCTGTTCTCAGGAAAGTGCCCCAGACGTGGAGAATGGAAAAAGGAGCTCTTGGTGGGCCCTGGCCCGCCTGCCCGAGGGAAGAGGACCGGCCTCCACATTTTCCCAGATCCATGTGGGCAGCTACAAAGGAGCTTTTGAGGATAAACAAATACAGAATTGAGAAAATAAGGAAGGAGCTGGCATCTGAAGAATGTGAATATTTAGAAAATGCTGGGGAGTGAAGACAGAGTGCAGGCTGTTCTGTCGTAGGTCGGATGCCTGATGGCCGGGGACAGGGGACCGCCAACGAGAAAAAGGAGGGGAAAAACATCTTGGTGGACAGAGAGGTTCCTTCGGGGTGGATTGTTTCCCACAGGCAGAAATGAAGGATGTGACAAAAAACAGCTTCTGGACAACAGCATTGGAAACGGCACTTCCACCAGTTTACACGTGTGTCAGTGTGACACTAGGGAGACCTCACCAGCCACTGTCCTTGCAGTATTAGTTTATTTTTAATTGTCTAATATTTCACTTATTGGTCAAGAGATCCTAGGGGGTTTGAAACCACCAGTTTCTGGAAAGGATCGGAGTGGAAGCCCAGACAGTGCTGGCTGCCACACCAAAATCACGGAAATAGGGGAAATCCATGGCAAACTCAAGGAAAGGCCTGGCTACCATATTCTTTCAGCTGTTGCAGAGAATGGCAGCCAGGGAACTGATTGTCTAAGCACTCACTCTGAAGTTTGCAGCCATTTGATCCCTCATTGAAAAATGTCCTTTCCCCTTGTTCGAACACTTCATTCATCCATCCATTCGTCCAACAGATGTTTTTCTACATTCAATAAACACTGATACTTCATACGTTAGCTGGGTTCTCTTGCAGGAACTTCACATATGCTGTTTCATTTACAGCAATACTCCAAGGCAGGTGCTACTTCTCCATCCTATAGATGGTGAAACTGAGGCGTAGACAGTATATTAGCTTCCTATTTCTGCTACAGCAAATTATCTCAAACTTAGTGGTTGAAACAACAGATTTTATTACAGTTCTAGAGGTCAGAAGTCCAAAGAGCTCGCTGGGCTGACACAGGTTTCAGCAGGGTTGCTGTCTCTATGTGGGCTCCAGGAGAGAATCATTTCTTGATCTTTCCCCCGCCTCCCCAGCTTTTGAAGGCCAATTACATTTGACTCATGGCCCTTTGCTCCGTCTTCCACACTAGCAAGGGCGAGTCAGGTCTTTCTCGTATGGCATCAGCACAACACAGGCTCCTTTTCTACCTCTTACTGCCAATTTTAAGAATCCTTGTGATAACCTGGGAACCCGCCTGCATAATAGTCCAGGGTCCTTTCCCTACTTTAAGGTCAACTGACTAGTAACCTTAGTTCAATCTGCAACCTGCATTCCCTTGTAACCTAATCACAGGTGCTGGGGATTAGGCTGTATATTTTAGAAGGACCATGCTACCTACCACAGACAGCTTAAGGGGTTCACTCAAGGTCACACGGCTAGTGAGCGGCAGGCTTGGGGTTCCAGCCTCGGTGATCGGGCTCAGTCTCTGATTTTTACCTTCTTTTCCCTCCTGTGTGCCACGACTCAGCTGGGAGCTGAGGACACATCAGTGCAAAGTACTGTCTCTGCCCTAGTGGCTCTGTTCCATCGGTGGTGTTGGAGCAGATTCTCATGTATTCTGGACAAGCAGAGCTTGAGACACCAAAGGATACAAATAAACTTCGAGCTGGAGAATGTAAGACATATTTTCATGCAAGAACAAATTGAACATTTGGGGGAGGCATACGAGGTGGGGAGAAAGTGGTTGTGGAGGTGTGGGCACTAAATAGAGGGACAATAATTAAAGACATAATTCAAGTTCACTGGGGACTCTGCCTGGGGCCAGTCCCTTTGCCCTGACTTCAACTTATGTGTTGACCTCTGCAAAATTGGAATGCGGGCATTCTTAATGCACTTTGTACATGCCCACGTACACATTTGCGTTTGCTCTACCCCAGGGGCATGTGGCATTGGAGACGGACACATCCGGACTTGAGTGGCTGCCAAGCAAAACCACTTCGCTATTGCTGGGGGAAGTCCTCAAGGGTTTTCTGAAGGCCCAACTACAACAATGGTCACAGGCAATGGAGGAACAGATGGAGCTGAGCCCCAAAGAGACTCGTGCCTTTCCCATCACCTGCCCCTGACCAGGCACTCAACTCTTATCCACACCTTTGGAATTAGAGGGTCTGATTTGGAGCCCTTCTCTGCCAGGTGTCGACTGGTAGAAATCAAGCTCCTGGAGCCTCAATTTCCACACATGCAAAAATGGGGATAGTTGTAATTACCTTGTCTGGAGCTGGAGTTGCAAGATTAGGTAAGGTGAGCAAGAATATACTTCACAACTGTAAGTCATGCAACAGCGAGTATCTGTATTGAAGTTATATATGCCAATGTAAAGGGCTTCCTCAGGTATCTGTGGCTAAGCCAAGCTTTTAAACTATAGAGATGGGACCGACCAAGAAGTTCTGCATCTTAACTAATCACTCAGGAATTGGCCATTTAACATTGCTCTCCTTGGGATATTGAACAAATTTGACCATAATCAAAATGTTATTTAATTTGCCTTTTGAACCTGTGATATCATCATCAGTGAAAATACATCTCAATCTTTGGAACTAGATTTTTGTTTCCTCTTTCAAAACCAAGAGATCGACTGCCCAGCCTTGTTAATAAGGAGGAGATAATGGGTTGGGGGCCAAACGTTAGATTTTTCCTGAATTGCCCATAAACTAGCCGAGAAAGAGGATCCCAAGGCATTTTCAGATAATTTGTGTGTGGGCAGCACTGTTGGAGTCCGGGGAGGGCTTCTAAAGGGAAAACATACACCTGGAAATATCTCATGAGGCCAGGTTGTTGAAAGACTTACTATGTTCATTCCTCACAGCAGAGATTTGATCATGAAAGTTGCTCCCTCTAAAGCCAACCCAAGAAAACACAGAGCTTGACTTCATATTCTGAGCCTAGAACACGATACAGCTTTGGTATTTAAGATATTTGTGGAATTTTTGTCTCCTGGTTTCTAATCCCGGCTCTGACCCTTGCTAGCTGGATGAGCTTCATGTCACTGAGTTTCATTTTACTCGTCTATTTTACCCAGTGGTTCTCAACCAGGGTGACTTCCCTCTGCAGGGGGACACCTGGCAATGCTTGGAGGCATTTTTGGTTGGTACATCCAGGGGTGGAGGAAAGGATGCTATTGACAACCAGTGGGTTTAGTCCAGAGATGCTGCTAAACATCCTAAAATGCTCAGAACAACCCCAACAATGAAGGGTGCTCCAGCCCTAAATGGCAATAGTGCTGAGGTTGAGAAACCTTGTCCTATGCAGGGGAATAGTGGCAGTACTGACCTCCCAGCACTGCTGTGAGGAGTGAGGTGATGCAGGGGCAGTGTTGACCACATTGCCTAGTGCATGTTGGGACACATGCAGTGTTAACTACACTAATGAACACAAGTGGTACCCATCAACCATAATGGTCTACCTGGTCCTATAGCCACCTCCCTTCTGTTCATCCTGTTCACCACACTCTTACTCTAAAAGTCATCCCTTTTATGGCCACGTCTGGTATGCATTTTCAGAGGCCTTCAGAGACAGGACATCACCCCACCTGGGTTGGGGGAAATGAATGGATTCTCAATGTCCTTTAAACTCACACTCAGGTCCACTACTCAAAGGCTCCTTCCTGGGATGAAGGCCAGACACCATTATGAATATTAACTACCTCAATTAAAACAATTGTTACCATCGTATCTGGTACTTCATAGACATTATTTTAATGTTTCCTGTAGCTCAGCAGTTAAGCAAACTATTGCCCAGATGGCCAAGGCTCAGAAAACATTAAGTAACTTGGCCAAAACTAAGTGGCTACAAAGAGGCAGTGGCCATGTTTCATCCCTCATCTGCTCTGTAACTCCACCATGGCCCCCTGACTTTGGGTAGAGACACAGTGGGGGATTACTGTGGTCTGGCCGTTGGACCTGCACTCTGAGCTACATGTCTGCTCCCTTTCTAAAGAATCTGTGTATTTCTCTCCAGGTCTTGGGCATCAAGGAGAGCCGTTAGCTGAGTAACTAGACATAGCTGTTAAACATTGAAAATGACCTTAAAGAACTAAAAACCTCTGAGCATTTGTAATCTGTCTCTCCAATAATATTAAAATTTCATTTCCTGGAAACCCTGATAGATTCTGTGGCTTGGGAGGGGGAAAAGGAAGCTGTTTTCACAATCCGTCATTCAAGCCCAATCTTGGAAGAAAGTTAAAGTGATAAACACGCTCCTTGTGATGTGTGGCTGTTTGATGCTATTGAGCAAGGAAATTAGACCCATGTCAGATGTGGATTTGAAGGCAATCCCTGCAGAAGGGAGAGACTTCTAAAGAGATTTTTCTTCCTGGGGAAAAAGTATGTTGCTTACGTACCTCCCTTCCTGAAGTTTCTTAAAATCACATCGGCCTCTTTCCTTCCTTTCGGACTCATATTTCAAAAGTGTGCTTGGTCTGTTTTAAGATTTCTCTTGTGGAATGGAATCATAATTGATGATGCCTCGAATTTAAGCTTTCGTTAGTCGTTATATGATGTTAAATTTTCATTGTTTATGATGATGGTATTGGCAGGGAATATAGGAGTGGCATTCTTTACACGTGATTTCTGAAAGTACTGCCTGATCTTTCTCATCTTCCAAAAGGCAATGTAGACGGGGATGCCTTAGTGTCATAGAAGGATAGATGTGTAAATGGCTTGAACTCGTCCTTGTGTTCACAGATGTATTCATGTTACAGAAAAATCTCCCTACCATTGGCCAGACCTCCTAGATCTGTCCTTTAGTGTTTTTTTAATTCAGGGTATTATGCAGATACAAACGTCTTGCTTACATGAAATAATTTGCCTCGTTCAAGCCAGGGCCACAGCATGTCCTTACCCCATACGGTGTGCCCCGTCTCCAGTAGTTACGGGTTTACCCAGCCCACCGCCTACCTGACTGGCACCCAGTGAGTATTACTACCATGTGAACACGTTAGTGTTGATCAGTTAGTACCAGTTTGATGGCGAGTACATGTGGTGCTTGTGTTTCCATTCTCGTGATACCTCACTTTGTGAAGGATGGGCTCAGTCTCCAGGATAATAGGTGCTAGATCACCATTGTTTCTTGTGATTGAGTGTATTGAATCCACTCATGGATTGATGGGCATCTGGGTTGTTTCTGAAATATGAGTCAGAAAAGAGGAAAAAAGGCCAATGTGATTTTAAGGAACTTCAAGAAGAGAGAGGTACATAAGCAACATACTTTTCCCAAGGAAGAAAAATCTTTTTAGAAGCCTGTCCCTTCTGCAGACAACTCCTTCAAATCCACATCGGACTTGGGTCTAATTTACTTCCTCAATAGCATCTGTGCATCAGAGGCACAAGGAAAAAGGCCCAGACCTCTGCGATTCTTGGTTGGTCCTACAGAGGCCACAAAATTGGGGACTGCAAGAGGACTCAGCCTCTCCCCCTTTGTAGACTCAAAGTTCACCAGGTTCTCTTTCTGCCTCTTTACTCCTGGCCCTCCGTCCATTCAGCAGTGAAGCCGCCCTTGCTTTCCCAGGTTCAGGTTTCTTAAAATGTCTGTTTTGTCTGGTTTTGCCTAGCAAATTCCCTTTCACGCTTTAAGATCAAGTTCGAAACTGATCTTCCAGTGCCTCAATGTCACTTCTCGTGTGCTTCCTTCTCCCACCGTGCCCCTCCGTGGGTAGGAGGCAGCAGGCCCTGGAGCTCTACAGAGCTGAGTCTGGATCCTAGTCCAGCTCCTGTAACTTTGGGCAAGTTCTCGAACTTCTCTAAGCTTCAGCTTCCACATCTGTTCAATGGAGGTAAAAAGTGCACTCGCTCATAAGGTGATCATGATTTAAATGATCATCCCTGTGCAACTTTCTCAGCTGTGTGCCTAGTGTGCTGTAATCCCCCCAAAATACGTATTCACCACTACATTTTCATCAGTGTATCCTCAATATCATGACATTATGTATACCTACTTATAAAACTGATGTGAACTCCTCCCCAAAGAATTACATCACGACTCTTCAACAAAATGCCGGCCTGGCACAAAGTAGGTGTTTAATGTTTACTGAATGCATGAACAAATTGATGTGAATGACTGGATGGATTGGTCGATGGACAGATGGTTACGTGGATAAAGTAATTAGCCAGCCCATGGAAACATCTCATGAAAACAATTTCTCCTAGAGCAACTGAAGGCGACCGTCATACGGGAAAGTGGTCACATGCCTGTTCTCTAGTCCCGGTCTAAATGCCCTGCCCTCACCTGTTTCCTGGCAAAAAGAGCAAGGGTTACAAACTAATATTTCTTCCTCATAGAGAATGAGAGAATATCAGGGGAAAAAACGGTAGAAACTTTTGAAAAAGGACATCTCAACTACAAAACTGCTCACTCAACATGCTGGAGTATTTCTTTCCAGGCTTTATTCTATTTATAATACAGCTTCACAAATCTATGGTGATAATCATATTCGTAATTCAGCTGCACGCTTAAAAAGACAACACTGGGTCGGTGACGATTTGAAGCAACTGGAGCTCTTACTGCTGGTGTAGGAGTAAAGACTGCTGCAATCCTATGGAAAACTGGTGGCTTCTGTTAATGCAGAATATGCACATATCCAATGACCCAGCCGTTCTACTTCCAAGGACAGACCCAACAGAAATGTGCACACATGGGCACCCAAAGAAACCTATAGAAGAATAACCATAGCAGCACTTCACATAATGGACAAAATTAGAAGCAATCACAATGCTCATCAACAGAAGACTGGACAACTGGATAATTCATAATGTTACATATTTGCACGGTGGAATTGGGAGTGTGGAAACTACATCTCTGTACAGTGACTTTTTGACTCCTTAAAGCGAAACATTCAGTGAAAGAAGCTAGGGACAAAAGAAATCCCCTAAACCATGACTCCGTTGATAAAGCTCACCCTGACCTGAAGTGTTAGAAGTAGTTCTCTTGGGGATGGGGCAGTAATGGCCTGGGGGGGAGAAAGGGAGCTTCTGGGAGACGGGGAATGCTCACATCTTTATTTTCATCCGGGCACTGGTTACGTGAGTGTTTACTTTCCAAAAATTCATTGAGCTACATGCTTTTGGTTTGTACACTTTTCTTTGTTTTTTACACTTCCACAACACCTGCTTTAAAAAATCTGCCATGACATTTTTGGTGCTCCTTTTATAAACTCATGCCAATAGCTACAAAACGTTCCATCTAGTTAATGCACCACAATTTACCTAACGACTTTCCTATTGTTCGAGTTTTTTCTGCTGGCTTTTTTTCCACCCTTCTCAAAGATGCTTTGATTATCCTTGTATGGGATATGAAATGTGGATAAAGGCTTATTTCCTTAGGATTGATCCCAATAAGTGAAATTCAAAGAATATTGAGGCTCTTGATACTATTCCAAATTGCACATAAAGGGCTACTTTGATTGTCATCGCTGCTGCTGGTTTGTTTGCATGAAAAGTTCACACCATCGGGGTTCTGAGCAAATTTAGACTGTCAAGAGCATTGGATGAGTGTGAACATTAGATCATACCCCCACCCACTCGGGGGGCGCTCTCAAGAAAAAAATATTCTTCGAAGGAAAATGCTCTAAGTGAGAATGCATGGTTCTCACTTTGAATTCTGTTTCCTCGGGGATGGCTTTTCCAGCATCAGGCAAGGAGCCTATTTTTCAAGACCCAATTTGCCAACTCGAGGAAAAGCCAAACACAGCCTGCTAAATGCGGAGGGTGCTGAGAAGCATAGATTCCCATGCAGAACACAAGCAATTTCATGCACAAAATGGATATTTTGCTCCGTTAGCTGAGCTGAAATCAAGGTGCACGCTGGAGGCCTGACAGCTCTTTAGCTGTAACAGCACAAACGTGCCGCTACAAGACTTTGAAAACTGTTTTGAAAGATTTGCTTAGTTTTACAAAAAGAATTGTCAGTTCTCCCGGCTAGCGGTGTGAGGCTCGCTGGTGAGGTGTGGGGAGGAAACCAAAAGATAAATAAACGTACAAATCCAAATATATTCTTAATGTTAATGCCAGGCGGCTTCTGGGAGCTCAAACCGTACTTACATTGATGCTGAAGCAGCCGAGGAGTCAAAGGCAGGCTGACAAGTTGAGGCTTAACACCAGAAATAGAAGGAATTGATTTAAGACATCCACTCTCTCATCCTCTTCACTCTAAGAAGAGCTTTGGAATCTAATAACTGGTGCTGGAGGACCGAGACAAATGCTCTAATCAGCCCTAAAAGTAGGGGTTAGGGGGAATAGAGCAAGGATCTTCGGGGACACTTGGGCAAATGGTTTTTATACTTGGTTTTATCAAGGAGCTGATGAGTCTTAGGGCCTTTTGGCTTGGCATGTAGCACAATATAAAGGACACTTTGATTCTGCAAATTGCCCTCGGATGCCCTGATCAGAGCGACATCACTAAATGTGGTTCATGTCTGTCCTAAATGCCACACAGCCCCTGTCATGGACTTACCAGGACACCCACAGCAAAAGTGAGTGAATCACGCTTATTTAAAATCATAGATCAGTTTTTACTGTGAATAAGATCGCAGAACCAAGCCCAAAAGAGCTGGTTCTAAAGACAAGAGCTTAATGATCTGGCCGTTCCATTTGGGGATTTTGCTAGACAAAAAGTCAGGGGAGAATTAGGCTGGGTTGTTGGGAAGGGCCAGGGGACGGATGTGGGGGACAAAGACAGGGGGTGGGGGGGGGTCCTTCCCAGGAGGTGATCTTTAAAGCCAGTTGAAACTCCCCACCCATTTCCCCCTACGATGTGTGAGGAAGTGATACATTGATCCAAATCTGTTCTTTTTATCAGTCAAATTAAAGTCAGGGTTTTATTTAGCTTAAACCAAAAGCAATAGTACAAGAATATACGTGTAAGCATTATACGATTTTTGCAGCTATAATAACTATAGATTGCAGGAAACAAGCTTATAGGTCCGTCAATAGGGGAATGAAAAAGAACAAGGGTGGAACCTCCACGGGACAGGATCTCTGTGCCTAGTTAAAGAATGAGGTAGATCCGAACTCTCCAACTCGAGAATGTTCGTGATGCAAAAAGAGCAAGTGCAGGACATCTCCATAGTACATTCCCATTACAAACCTCCTGCAAAGAATGGCAAAAGCTCTTAATTTACACCTTTTTGTGTTGCCTTAATATTTTAAGTCAGGTAAATGAAAAAGGAAGAAAAATTTCCTGGATTGCTAATGGCTGTTGACTGTTTGTTTTCCATAGTGAAACCTCTTTAGGTGAGAAACTTAAAATGAATACCTTTTCTATTAAGCTGTGGCCCTAAATTTGGGGCCAATTGCTCTTCATGAAGAGTTCTATTAGATTTTCCATGGTTCTACTAACACATGGACCTCAATTACAGTTCCGATTTATGTGGTCTCTTCCTGGGTTCTCCCCTCGCTCCTCAGCTTTGCCTGGGAGGCAGGTGCGATTATGCCCAGAGGTGTCTTGCCCAAGATCTCTTGCTGGAAGTGGGAGAATCCGCCCTCTAGTTAATACTACATCTGACCCTAAATCCCAAGACTAGCCATTTCCCCTAAGCTATTCCCACTCATTTATATTTTGAAAACGGAGGTCACAGAACCTTACTTTGATTGGTTGGGAAATTGGTAGCCATTCATATTTTGTCCTAAGAGTTTGAGCAAGCTCAAAAATCACGTCCTCTGTTTCAAACCACATCATAGCTATTCGACCTTATAAAACTTGCCTAACATCTCTGTGCTATACTTAGCTATATAAGAAGGATAACAATTATGCTTCCCCCTCAGGGTTGGTGTGGAATTTAAATGAACTAATGCCTCGAGAGCAAGAGGTTTCTGGTTTATAATAAAAGCCTAATAAATGTTAGTGATAACTATTCACATTAAACTCATTTTGTAATCAGAAGCCTCAGTTTCCCCATCTATAAAATGGGGATGGGTAAGGCTGATTTTTCAGTGTTATTACGTGAGATACTGTTTGTAAGGTGCCTGGCATCAAGTAGGAGCTTAAAAAATGTTAACTCCTTTTCCATATCTGGCCTTCTCCTTTTGGGGTGACCCTCATCAATGGCGCAGTAGTGATAGTTCTATGACCTGACTCTTGGCATTTACAAGGAGAGAGGGAGGATCCTCCTATCTGAGGGTGACAAGGAGAATCATTTCCATCAAAGAAGCAAAGACCCAACATTACTATAGCCAGATACTCCTTTTCCTGGAAGCATAGGGTGAGGTGGAATAGGCATTCAGGGAGCAACATGGAGGACCCTGGACACCGAGGACAGACAAAAGGAGAAGCAATACAACATTTTGCAGCCTGAGGATAAAACCCAAGGCCTACCTGCCCGGAAGGTGCATGCGTGCTTATTGCAGGGAACCACGCACAGGGGTTCTTCACCCCAGGAGCACTTCGATGAATAAGAAATGCGTAAGGGAAAACCTAAGTCCCTTAATCACAACTGTGTAAAAATAAGAGCTTTCGGCATAGACTTCTGTGTGTGCCCTAAGTCTTGAGGAAGGAAATAATACGACACAGGTTAGAGGGAAAAAATTCATCAAATTCTTAAGTGAAGACGTGCTCTGGGGCAATGGCTTTCTGGTTAAGTGATACTTGCATTGATTAAAATAAGTGATAACTGGATTTCGTGATACTTCTAGAATTCCTGATCTTACTATTCAATGCTTAGCTTTCCCCAATCCCCTTCCTCCCATCCTCTTGATATTTTTTGACCTGGCATATAAGACTATTTTGAAGACAACCTAAGCTGAAATTTTTCTTACTGAAAAGGCAAAATAATGTAACTTAAGAGTGTAGGATTTGATTCCTGGATCTATCACGTACTAGCTGTGTGACCCTGGACAGGTCACCCTTTCTGTGCTTTTTTCACATCTGTAAAATGGAGACAACATCAATAATTCCCTCATGGGGTTATTGTGAGGATCGAATAGAATGTCTGAGATGTGCTCAGCACACAATGCTGGGTACATTGCAAATGTTCAGCACGTGTGCATTTTCATTGTGTTGACTTTATCATTATCATAGGACTCTGCTGTATGTAAGTGGAGAGGTGTCTCTTCAACGCTGTCAGCTCTGCGGTTAATGCGACCGTTTCTGCTGTCTGGCTCCAGGTCGGAGTGAGACGTCATTACTTAGTTTCACCATCTGTAAAATGGAGGTAATGATACCTTGCCAGAGTTTTGAGAGGATGAAATGAAGTAACGTCTATGGAATGGCTGGCCTGGAGTTAAGTACTCGGCAAATGATAGTGTCATGATTCCTCCTTTCTAAGTTCCTCAGCATTTTACTGCTAACAGTGAGCGTCGGATTTAAAAAGAATTTTTTAGTTTGTTTTCATTTACTTTTACAACTGGTGAATTCAAAACACCTGATTACTTCTACAAAGAAAATGTTGGATGATCAAGGTAAATTCTGAAGCAAATGTTTTGATGACTTAATTTGTAATGCATGACTACATACCGTTGCAGTTTTTGTCATTATTTAAAATCCTATTTACTTCAGTTGACTTATGAGCTCAAATGTCTTTGGCATAGCTACTTAAGAGTAAGAAACACACACAAGCAAACCTTTATTTAGTACACCTGTTTCTCATTGCTGGAACCTCAGGACCTTCGCTGTGCTTTGTGTATATTAGGTGCTCAATAAAACTGTATTTGAATAAACTAGGACATTCATTTTTACTATGTCAACCTTCTGCCTCCCTATTCTGGCCCCTACTGTTCCATGTTTGAGGGAGAAGGGGTGTGTTTTCTGCTGGCATCTGGGGAAGGGGCTGGTGCACAGGACAAGGTTGCTCTATCTTTGCCGAGGGCATGGGTGTGACAGTCCCCAGTCCAGGGGACTTAATCCCAGCACTGCTGTGTGACCTTGGGCAAGTCATTTTCCCTCTCTGGACTTGTTTGAGTGTTTAAAAATGTGAATCTCTGGATAAAGATGACCTCCTTGTGCCTTCATTTTGCTGACGGTAGCTTGGACACAGCGAGAAATCAGTCTTTATTGGGAGGGAGATCTGACAGACCTGTGCAAAATCTTTTTGATGATTATCAGCTGTACAAATACACCCTTCCAAACTTCTCCGAGGGTTGCATTCAGTAAGCGGCGGCCATCGCTTTGTACGTCTCTGCTTCCTGCTCGGCCAGATCCCTCTGTACTGAAGATAACAATCACAGTTCTTCTCTTCAATCCTCTCCTGGGCTAATTAAGAGCAACCTCTAGGAGGGACAAGGCTCATGAAACCAATGACATGAATTTGGTGGTGGTGGAATGTGCAACTAGGTCACTTCACACTGCCCTTGTCCACACGTTGCGGCGATGGCATTTGATACCAGCACGGAGATCGGTTCCTTCCTCTCCAAGCTGGCCTTATTGATCTCCTTATCCTAATGGGCACGGGGGAGGAAGGAGAAATGAGGAAATGTTAGCAAAGACGGAGATGAGGTCCACTCGATTGTGTCTTCACCCTGAGAAGCAGCTGCAGAAAGATCGGGAAAGGGTCCTGCATTAATTTGAGCCCCCCTGGCTGCTGGTTCTCTTTCCCGATCAATCCCCAGAAAGTGGCCATTTTTAATTCCCCATTTATCTCACTTGACCCAGGGTCGCGTCTCTTCTCAGGGCAAAGATTAGAGAAGCGGCAGGTAAGTGGCTGATATCACTAGTAACAAATGAATATGAGCTTCAAGCCCCGAGTAATTAAAAATGTATAAACTCACATGCCTGTTTAAAAGTTTACAATCATCCTTTGGAATGCTGCTTGAACCACCATTCGACTTGATGTTTTAGTCATCTTTGCCGATAAGAAAAGGGAAAGGAAATTGAAGACCCAACAGACACCTTCTTCTGTGCAAAATCAAACCTATATTGGGGAGAAAGGCATAGGAAGCTTCACTGTGGCGTCTGCAGGGCCACCGGGAGAAAGGGGGCAGATGTCACTGGTCCACTTGGCGTTTACCTTGCAGTTGTCAAGCTGTGAGCCCAGGGTCCTTAAAACTCGAACATCACAAGCCTAATCCAGGAAGTAGGCAAAAGCTGGAAAATAAACCCAGGCCAACTTCAAACGCTGGAGCTACCCAGTGCCTGGGCTAGACTAGCGTCAGCAACATGGAACCAGCATTTGCTACAGTGCTGAAGAAAGTTAAGTTCATTTCAGCTTGGAACTTTTGGCCCCCCTTGCCTATAGATGCTGCCATTAAAGGCTATTTGTGGTTTGAATGGTGTCACATGAGGTGATACACTGTGCGCGCCTGCCTGTGCCCCAACCTCTGAAGGACAGTGAGAACTCCAGCAGAGAGAAATCTGTCTTAGGAGTGGGTGGGTGGGACAAAGGTTGGAAGGAGAAGAGAACTCAACAGGCACAATCGGAGCTACTCCCAGTGCATTGTTAAACTCAATCCTTGCAGCAGTGCTGTGAATGAGATTTACTATTCCCATTTTACAGATGTAGAAACTGAGGCTCCTAGAAGGTGACTTACGTTAAGTCTTGCTCAGGAGGGAAGAAGCCCTGCTCTTGTGTGCTCAGCTTCCAACACTTCTTCCCTTACATCAGTCACCCACTACCTAGGAGTGGGCTGGGATGTGGGATGCTGCTGGTTTTGCTTCTGAGCAATCTGTGTAACCCTCAAGCATGAGCTCTGAGAGGAAATCCTCTTCTCTGCATAGTTTCCAGAGGGGATGACTGACCACCTTGTGCAGCGACTCTAGACTCCCCCCAACCAACACTAAAAAACTTCCTGAGCCTTCCTCCAAGAAATCACATTAGAAAGAGCCTTCCTCCAAGAAATCACATTAGAAAGAGCTTCTTCCTGGTGGTTAAAAGTGTATGGCACCGAAGTGGTTACCAACCATTTTGTTGAACCAGACTATTTACAAGTAGTAACAGGGTATCTGCTTCCTGTCATCGCCATCATATATCTTAAGGCAGAGAGATTGGAAGCCCATTACAGCCTGATATCTAATCAATACGCACCGTATTCCTACAGCAGGAAGTAAAAGAATAGGCCCTTGGGAACCAGAGTTCAAATTACTCTACTGTCGATTCTAGATAGCGGCTAATGCTAGGCCGGGCTTGGGGTAGGGGGTGGGATGGGGACGGGTGGAGGGAGTTGGAGGAAGTGACCGTAGTTTAATGGGATAGTTAATTGAAAGATCAAATATGCATTCACTTCTGCCTCATCTTAAAACTACATGTAGTCTCTTAGCAGGAGGAAGGGGTAGTGCCACGGGTACCCATGCTGGCTTCAAACGCTTGCCTTTGTGCAGTGTCAAAATGCATTGCAGACATGTGCGTGTATCACACAATTTACATGTTTGGGCATAAAATCATGTCTCAATATACTTCCATTTTACACCTAAAGGAACTTAAACATGCATTTGCTTATTCAATGAGTGTCTACTGAATGCCCATATACCTGTGGACGCTGTGCTGGTCGGTGACCCACGTGCTGCTTTGAGCAAGTCCCAGGCAGTCCTGACCTCATGGAACTCACACGTTAGTAGGGAGGACGTCACTGCTTGATCAAGACTTCAGTTGAGTTGATAGGAGCAAAGACGGCACAGAGAGTTGTCTTCTACTGGAGTTTGGGAATCACCAAGTTCTGGGTTTGTCACCTGCCTCTCCTACCTTACTAGCTTCATAACCCTTGGAAAGTTACACAACCTCCCTGACTTTCAAATACTCCACTTGTAAAATGGGAACAATACCCATCTCTTGGGTTATCGTAAGGACGCAATAGAGTAAGAAATGTGAATTTTATCTCGGCATGTAGCCTACAGTTACTCCTCAAAATATGCCAGTTGCCTTCCATTTCCGTGCAGCTGGTGAGCATCCCACTCTGTGCTAGCATTTGAGATCCTGCAAGGAATCGGTTACAAAGCTCTGTGCCTCATGCACAAACCCAGCTGCTCCAGTCAGCTCCGTGAAACTGGCGGGGAGGTGCTGCACCTCACTTTCCAGGTTTGCAGCCGGCTACGCTCTAGGCTCTGCCCCTAGTGGGTGCTAGAGGAAGACTGCCCGGCAAGGGAGGGAGAAGGGTTTGATGCCTTCTCTTGGCTTGCTGTTCCTCTCAGCCTTCACTTTAGTGATGGTGCTTCATCCTAGCAGCGGCTGTGGGGTCCGGGCTCCAGCCTCGTTTTTGCCTCCTTGGAGGTATGAACACCAATAGTCTCGGCTCCAAGGGTCCTCTCCCTGAGCCACAGGTTGGGGAGGAGCTGCCCCTCAGAGGTCGGAGCCTCTTCCCCACCAGGCCTCTCCTGTGATGTCCCTAATATCTGCCCTTTGTTCCCCAACCCTGGGGGTGACAGCTGCCTCCTACAACTGTCACTGATGTGTGGCCTCGATGTTCCCATGTTTGCCTTTTAAATCTTCCAATATTGCCCATCAAGTGCTTTTATTGAATCATCTAACTAAAACTCCTAGTGTGGCTTGTGTTTTCCTAACTGGACCTTGGCTGATACAAGGGGCAAGGGCCAAAGGTTGTCACAACTCATTGAAGGAACTTCATTCTTTGTTTAGTCCCAGGGCACTTTGCTTCTTCCAAGAACTCAAAACAAGAACAGCACAAATGCCTGTTCGATGTCTCAATCGTCTAAGCAGAGAGACTCAAACTCGGGCTTGTGTAAGGGCCAGACTGGAAACTGTTCATCGATCCTGGTCCCTTCCTAGACCTTTCAACAAACCCGAACTCCTCTTTGCAGCAACCAACAAGACAAACTCTCTATGCTAAATTGCAGGCCTGGGGTTGGGGAACTTCCCATTGGAAATTCTGAGTCTTAGCTTTGCTGGCCCCAAGTTGCCTTTATTAGATAAATAACGAAAAATTAGGAAGAAGGTTTGGGCTCAGAAGTATCCCTTCACTCCACCTCCATTATACATGGAGTTTTCATTGTATCCAAGTGCCCATCAATTCATGAGAATAACAAAATGTGGTATATCTATACTATGGAATATTACACAGCCGTAAAAATGAATTAATGCATTTTGCAGCAATTTGGATGGAACTAGAGACCATTATTCTAAGAACTATCTGAAGAATGGAAAAACTAACCAATGAGCACACAAGTGCACAGAAAATTAAAACTCAGTGGAAATCAAGTGGGGAGGTGGGAGGAGGGAAGGGATTTGGTAAAAACTTACCTAATGAATACACTGAACACTATCTGGGTGATGGCACACTCATAGCCCTGACTTGAGCATTACAAAAGTGATCAATGTAATCAAACATTTTATCCCCATACTATTTTGAAATAAAAGAAGCTGTACTACATACCACAGAACCTGGCATATGACATCTATTAAGATGAAACTTCATTTAACAGTACTATAAACCTCAACGTGTGGTGGGTATTGTACTTCTTTAATTTCCTTAATTTAGCAGAGACAGGATTTGAGCCCAGGACTTAAGTCTGTCAGTGTTTCCTCCGTCATGACATTCAGGGCGACTCGGTGGTCATCGGACCTTCCCAGGCCATTGGCGATGTCTTCATCTGCCTCTTCGACCTTCTTGTGTGTGTACATTTTCCCTAGAATGCCTCATCCTTCTCATGCACTTATCCACACTCACCCACCCATTAAAAGAAAGGTCTACCTTTAATTGGAATTTTCCAGGCTTTTGACTTCAAGGTAAAGATCAATCAGAACTGTCATGTTTTAATCTGAAACTATTCCAGGTTTCTATGTGTTTTACCTACTCTCAGGAACCCTATTCCCATAAAGAAAAGGGGCTATGCCTGGCATTCCTTTTTGTCCTTAAAGAGCTGAGCACAACATTTCTAGATGTTGAATGTTTTTTTGATCTACTTCACATGAAAATACCCTTTTAGAAGTCAGACTTGGCGAAAAAACATGTAGAAAAGTATCTCATGAAATAACCTTGATTTAATTCTGAGAGCTCCAAATCCCAGTTTCCCTCTTTATTTTGGCTACCAGTAAGCTCGCAGTAAGTTGAGTTCAGTTTCCAAAGCTTCCTTTAAGTCTCCTGATAAAATTCCTTTGCTTCCTTCGCATGCCTTCCCACCATTCTCCTCTCAACCCACACACTCCCCACTCGACTCACATCCTGTATCTTCAATGTTTAACTCCACCTTAATCATTGTAGTTTGTTTTTTTATAAGCCCCAAATGTATCTTGGAAATAAGGTGAGTAGAAACTACCAAGCCCAGGATTGGGTACATAAAATGATCTGCATATTCATGTTAACTCATGTAAACAATTCTTTCATAGATAAGAATTTTTTGCTTAATGTAAATTGTTCAATAGTCTTATTGCTTAAACAGCTTTTCCAACATAAAAACATTTCATAAATTTTTATAAAATATTAGGAAAATTAAACTTACACTACATGGTTCTAGTATCTGAAGACAACCACAATCTGAACCTATAGTATCTTTTCATACTATGTTTCTGTATAGCTGGCATAACAAGTGCACATACACAAATATCTTGCCTTTATTGAGTATATTTTCTCATATTTCTTAAAAATATATGCAACTTGTGATTAAAAAGTTGTCAGAAAAACACTGGAATAGAGTAAACTCAGGTTCTAATTTCTGACTAATGTGAAATAATAGCGACCTTAAACAACTAAACAATTTTATGTGTGAATTTTTCTAATTGTTTCCTAATGTTTTAATGTATATAAACATCTACAAACTTTTTCACATACATATTCAATAGTTTCTAGACACTTGACCATTGACAAACAGGTACCATAAAGCTGATTCCTGAGCAAAGGTAAGAAAGTAATATGAACTCTGACTTTAACAGCTTCCTGCCTGGAATCATACCAGGAACGGAGCACAGGGAATGAAGGACCGAAGGTAGACCCAACTCAGCCATGTGAGGAGACAGAGGTCAGAGTTCAGGAAAGCCAAGGCAATTAAAGTTCATGGAGCACAGTAAGATGACAAGGGAGGTGCATAGAGAAAGCCTGAGAAATGTGCACAGGGGCGCCCTTGAATCTTTGACTGTGTGTTAATTTGTACGTAAGACAAAACTACCAATGACGGCACTAGGCAGAAAAATTCGTGAAGCTCACACAGACCCGAGAATAGTTTCTTTCCAGCCAGAGGGAAAAGACCTTGATAAAATACAGGGCATTAGATGGAATTCTTGGAAGGGTATTGCCTTGGTAATAGGGCCAAATTATTCCTAGAATAAATGCTGATCAGCATAACAGTTTTAGAAGTAAGCCTTGAAAAGATCTAACTAATTCTAAGTAACTTAACTGGGAACCACGAACACAATAAATTCCAGCAATCGACAACGTATTGCAGTGTTCTTACACTTAATCCAGCAATCAACAGTGTATTGCAATGTCTTACATTTAATCCAAAATTCCCAAGCATACAAAGAAAGGAAAACATAACGGAAAAAAATCAATAGAAGCAGACTCAGAAATAACTGTTGTTATGAACAGCTACCACAGAATAGTTATATATTCCATATGTTCAAGAAGGTAAAGGAGAAAATATGAGCATGATGCATAGAGAAATTGAATATTACAAAAATGACCCAAATAGAACTTCTAGACATGAAAAATACAACAGAAATGAATAATACCTTAAATAGCATTAGGCACTAAAGAAAAACTTAACGACCTTGCAGATAAAGCAGAAAGTAAACAAAAAGAAGTGAGGACAAAAACATTAAACTAGTTCAGCAACCTCTGGCAAAATATAAAGCAGTTATACACAAATAAACTCAAGGAGGTGGAGGGGGCAGAACAAATACTTGATAAAGGAATATTTGAAAATTCTATCAACTTGAAGAAAACTATAAGCCCACAGATGCAATAAGTTAAATAAACTTCAGTCAGAATAAACCCAAAGAAAACCATATCAAGGTGCATAAATGTCAAATTGCTAAAATCAGGAGATATAAGGAAAATCTTAAAAATCCATAAAAATGACATGAAGAGAAAGATAAGAATTACAGGAGACTCCTTGTCAGAAATGATGCAAGATAAACTGATAGACAAACATTTGGACATACAAATTAAGGGAGAATACTAGAAATAATAAATCTAACAAGTGTAAAACTTCTCATCTTAAAAGTATTTAAACAAATAGACTACATAAAGCAAAGTAACTATTGTGGGATTTACTAGATGTATATAAGTAAAATATGACAACACATAGGATGGGAGGCAAAAACGTATACAGCTGTAAGGGTCTTCTATATGTGAAGTAGTATATTTCAAGGTAAGCTGTAATACTACATAGTATTGCAGCAGCCTATATGTACTCCATAAATTCATGTACCGAAAATTTCTTTGTAAAAGGAGACAAAGAGGTAGAAAAACAAGCTATAATAGAGATAAAATGGAATTTTTAAAATACTCAGTACAACGGAAGGCAGGAAAAGAAGAAAAAATGACAAAGTATAAAAACAAATAAGATGGTAGAGTAAAATTCAACCATATTACTAATTATATTAGATGTAAATGGTCTAAACACTCCAATTAAAAGTAAAAGATTGTGACTTAGTATGAGAAAAGAAAACCCAATGTACTAGCTAGAGTTCTTCACAGAAACACAACCAACAGGATGTATGTGTATAAAGACAGACTTCAAGGAATTGGCTCATGTGATGAGGGCTGGCAAGGCTAAAATCTGCAGGGCAGGCTGACAGGCTGGAGACACAGGGGAAGAAATAATGTTGCAATGTTGAATCCAAAGGCAATCTGGAGGCAGAATTACTTAGTATACCTAAGTCTTTTTTCTCTTAAGGCCTTTGACTGATTGGAGGAAACCCATCCACATTATGAAGGGGATTTTGCTTAAAGTCTACTGATTCAAATATTAATTGCATCTAAAAATGCCTTCACAGCAACATGTGTGCTGGTGTTTGACCAAACAACTGGTACCATAGCATAGTGAAATGGACATGTAAAATTAACCATCACACCCAATTACATTTCTTACAGAAACCCACCCCAAACATAAAACACAGATAGATAAAAGTAAAAGAATGGTAAAGAATATACCAAAAAAAACTCCAATCAAGAGTGCTGGAGAGACTCTACAAATTTCAGGAACAGTAGACTTAGAATAAGAAATGTTACCAGGAATAATGAAGTATATTTTATAGAGACCAAGGGGCCAATTCATTAAGAGGGCATATAATACGTAGAATTTTACAATTCTAAATGTATAAGAACGTAATGGGGAGCTTCAAATCATGTGAATCAAAATATGTCAGAACTAAAAGGAGAAATTGACAAATCTACAATTACATTGAGACTTCAAGACTCCTCTCTCAGTAAATGATGGAATGAGTTGACAGAAAATCAGTAAGAATGCAGAATGCTCAAACAACACTACAGACCAACTTGATATTTGTAGAACATTCCATTAACAGCATTATGTACATTTTTTTCAGTACATATGGAATATTCAAGATAAGTTATTCTCTGGGTCATAAAACAAGGTTTAATAAGTTTAAAGCAACTATAATCATGTAAAATATGTTCTTTGACTACAATGGAATTAATAATAAAGAATAGAAAATCCTCAGACACTTGAAAATTAGGCTACAATCTATTAATAGTTCATGAATGAAACTTGTAATCATAAAAGACATAACTGAATGAAGACAACATGTATCAATCTGTAAGATGCAGCTCAAGCAGTACTAACAGGGAAAATCGTGTCATTAAATGCTTCTTGATGTTAGTCAATGAAATTTGTTAGCAATTCCAATAAGGTAACTTCCACATGGAGGCATTTTTAGAGGAAAAAAACTTCCACCAAATTTTTCCTTCTTGTATTTTTTTCTCTCTAATTGGGCCCTAGAAAAACCTTCTGTTTTTACCCAGAAGACTTTGTGGCAACAGGTTTAAAAAAAAGAGTTTAAGTAATCAAAAGGATAATGTATCACAGTAAAAATTTGAAGAAAAAGTGATCTAGCATCAGGGGCTAATAAATCCCTTCTGTACTGGATTTTAAAAAATATGCAGCATTGGATTGCTCACACAAATCCTCTGTGGACTTAACACTGACATCTTCCTGCACTATCACGCATCAGGGTGACAAATGGTGTAAATCCTATTTTTGGAATTGGTGCCTTGTTTTTTTGTGTGAGCCACTTACTTCTGAGTCCCACCCAATGATCCACAAAACTTGTCTTGGAGCCTGGTTCCCCAGACAGAACTACTCACTGCCTGCAATGAGGGGTTCTCAAGTAGCTTGTACTTTGATAAACCTTTCCCCTCTATACCTCTGCCCTGGGTCATCCTATCTGCTCCTGTGGCATTTGCATACTTTCTCTCCAACAAAATTCCTACCCCAAGTCCGTTTTGGGACACTCTGACCTATGCATCTTCTGCCTTCTCACTGTCTCCTGTTAGAAGTTTACAACCATCTCAAATTCTACGTAAGTCTTAATTTCCATGTCCCACCCCTAGCCTGGTTATCTCCTTACATGGTACTGCTATATATACTGTTGCTCAGGCCAAAGGAAAAAAGGAATTGGAGCTGATATTTTTCTTCCTCCACATCTGATCAAACATGAACTCCATTGATTAAACTCCCAAGTTGTGTCTCAATCTCACTGTCACTACTGCCTCTTCCCTAGTCCTAATCACCCTCATTGCTTGCCTGTATCTCTGCGGTAGCCAAATGATCCATGCGACATGTCCATTGTTGAGTCTCCTACCAATTCGTTTTCCCCTGGCAGCCCAAGTGATCATTGTGAAACATAAATCTGCCCGTGTCATTCCATGGCTTAAACCCATCGATGCATTCTCAGTGCTTGGAGGCTAAAGTGAAAACCTACAGTGTGGCTTGAACATGCCTGCTGGGTCCAGCTTTCTCCCTTCCTCTGTAGCCTCACCTCACCCTCTTCTACATGGCTGCCCTGGCCTCTTTTCTTTTAGGATGTGCCAAGTTCTGTCCCTTCCAGCTAACCCGAATTCCTTCCTGCTTCATCTAGTCAATCCATACTCAACCCTTTGTTCCCACTTGAAATACTACTTCTTCAGAGGAGCTTTCCCATATCACCTGCTCTCCTCTCCACCCCACATCCAGGCTAAGTTTATCCAGCCCATTGTGTGTTCTTGTACTTGACAGTGTCCATCAAATTTGCATTTACATAGTCATTTTCATACCTTCTCACCTGCTGTCTGACTCTATTGGTAGACTGTAAGATTCATGGGGACAGGGGGGAGGAACTATACCTTCCTTGCTTACTGCTGGATCACCAGGTCCTAACATAGAGCCTGGCAACACAAGAAATAAGCATGGAATCCACTAATCAAAAAGCCTTTCCCCACAGAGATGTTTGAAACAGCCTTGATATACTCACAGTGTGACGGTTTCCATGGAGGCAGGAGAGTCAGCACGGCCTCACTTCATGGAATGAACTGAGCTTCTGAGCAATGAGAATGCATCGATGGGTTGAAGCCATGGGGTGACATGGTCAGATTGGTGCCAAGACAGGTCACCACCTCAAAGACACACTCTGCCTCTTCCAGATGTGGGTGTTCCCATGGCCAAGAGAGCTTCAGCTCTCTCCACTTCCTGAGACTCTCCTGGGCCAGAAGTATTTGGGCCCAACCCTTGTTGGAAAAACTTAGTTCAGAAAGAAGAAAAAACATAAAGGGAAACCAGAATGAGAGAAGGCTGCCTTTATTACAGCTAAACTGTTGGCTTAACTTCCTAAAATACCGTTGAATTTTCTTTCTGCATACAGCTGTGTTTATAGAAGGCAATATCATGTATGTAAATAAATTCAGATGCCGCTCGAGTTATTTTAAAACAATCAGTCTAACACTAATCAGCTTACTCAGAGACATAATCTTACCCTAAAAAAGTGACAAATCAGTACACAGTGTGCAGAGTGGAATACTTGGAGAGTAAGTCGAATATAAATGTTTGAATGCTGCAAATGTGAGAATTTGAGGTTGGTCATCCCAGATGCATCGAACTTCAACTTCACCCACCTCGTCCCAGTCTCCTGGAGGTGTAGGGTAAAAATGAGGCATTATCCGCAAATTTGTTGCCAGGCCTCCAGGATGGCCACACCCTTCCCCACTGCTGTGCTTATACTGTTTCTTTTGCCTGGAAACCGTGGAGCCTCCTAGCCTTCCAAAAAGCAGCCTCTGCTTCAAAGCCCACCTCAAATATCTTCTGCAAAGCACATTGTCCTGTGTCTCATGTTCTCACAGCATCTTATATAAATACGGATAATAACTGCAGATAATTTATAGAAGTTATTTAGTACTGACAGCGTATCAGATGCAAATACTAAAAATGTGTATTCATTCAATGAGCTTTCACTTTGTGTTCCTCTTATCACCCCATTTGACAGATGGGGAAACTGAGGAAACCAAGTGGTTTATAGCCTACTCAGGTGTGCACAGCTAGTGTATGGCTGAGGCAGGCCTCCACCTCCTCCTGGGCTTATAGCTGCTACTTCTCAATTGCCAGGCACAAGTTACATATATCACATAGAGGTGATTTCCAAACATCTAAATTTGAAGAGGAACTTGGTTATTTTGGGAATGGACACCAAGGCCCAGGGAAGCAATATATAATTTGCAATTCTCTTATTTCTCACATAACACAGGATGGGGCTGGATCTAAACCCACCTCAGTTCAATGTCTGTTTTCTTTCTAGAACAGATGTGTCCAGGAGCTTATTCAATTTCCCTCTGGTCATGTGCACAAATAACTTCATCTCGAGTGGGCCACTGCCAGCATGTAGTTGAGCCAACACAGTTCTTTGTTTTTTAAAGAGTATCGTATATGATACAAAGACAACCCTCTGGTCCCTCTTTGAGGGGTTTACAGTCTAGCTGTGGACAAATTAATATTCATGAGTTAGAGAACAACTAAGATCTCTATGCTCAACAACCCAACACAGTCCTCAAGATAGGGAGACGTGAGGGCTGGAGTGACGGACAGGTCCCTGGTAAAAGACCAGCCTGGTTGGGGATCCGAGATCTCCTTTATACCAGCTGTGTGGCCCTGGCCAAGCTTCTACATGTCCCTAAGCCTTTGTTTCCACAACAAACCTCTTCTCCCCTGATGTTCTGCCGAGGAGCCAGTGAGGTGAGTGGCAATGCCTGGTATGGTACGAGGTAGGTACAAAATAGATGCCAATCTTTCTTTTCCTTTAATTAAGCTTTTCACTACTGCCCAGGGTAATGAATGGACCAGGCCACCCATGATGGCTCAGGTGTGTCCTTCAGGAAACTCACTGTTGCTATGTGGCAGACTCCAGGGTCACTTCCCAGAATCTCTTGAAAGTCATTTCGTTTTTTTATACGGCTTGTTTGGTTTTGTTGGCACATCATAACGTGTTCGGGATTCTTCGAAAGTAACCAGTGTACAATGCTTACTTACCCGATCCATCCTGGAATCTTGAGCTCAAGGGCCCAAGAGGCTGGGGAGCACCTTTATTGAAACTGTCCTTATCCCTGTTGCTGCTATAATCATTGTCAAAGCTAGTCATACTGTTACTGTCTGAAACTGTTACTGTTTCTGTATTTCTACCACTAGGAATACCATACCTATTGCCACCACCACTCTGCCACAGCCCCCTTCCTGTGCCTTCTCTTCTGCCTTCTCCAACTATCACACCACTACTCCATCGAAACTCCAGCTTGCCTTCTCCTGCCTCAATAACTGTCAAACAACACCTGACTATTCCTCCTCTTACTACGGCGACTACCAGCACTCCAACTATGACCACCAGCCTAGTACAACTTTCCTCCTCCTATGATTACTATGATACCTGCATAGTAATAGAACTATTGTTACAACTCCCCTTCTTTGATACAACCATTACAACTACCACCACCACCCTACGGCAACTCCTCTTACTACATCACTACTGACACTATAACCACCACCACCAGCAGCTCTGCAACTCTTCCTCCTCTTCCCATGACCATCACTGCTCTACTAGCAATACTACCGCTAGTATCTATTAGAGTTTTTTTAATGTTTACTAAGTACCAGGCATTATGGTAAACATTTTGTGTGTATTTTTCATGTCACCATCATAAAAGATCCGTGACAGACCTCTATCATTCTCATCTGATGGATGAGTAAATGGCACCTTAGATTAAACGACAATCCCAAAGCGCTGCTTTGAGACCCGCCCCAGTTCTCTCTGATCCACTATGCTCTTTTTAAATCTGTGCTGCGTCCAGTCATCTCAGCTTGGACAATGTATGTGGGTTTTTCCTCCTTTTTCCAAGTCCCTGTGCAGGAAGATGAGAAGTTCACCCAGTGGGGAAGGACCATAAGTAGATGCAGAGCTTCAGGATAAACCAGAAGCTTGTACAAAGCAGCTGGCCGACGGGCAGCTCATCTGCTAACCTTGGCCTTTGTCATCCATCCTCCCTATGTCCCCTTGAGTGGGGACTTCCACACCTGAGATAATCTACACAATGACAGTTCCAGGCAGGCTTTTGCTGCCACTCAGTTGACAATAGATTGGGCTGCAACAGACAAAGATCAATGATGGCAGGAAACGATACACCTGCTATTCACGTAAAACCTTTGTTGCCTTGGCCCCCTTTACCCCCCAGCTCCACCCCTCCATCAGCTGCACAGGCATACTCTGTTGCCTATGGAAACCCTATCCCTAATTCTGGGGCAATGTGTTCTGCATATTAGGGCCCGAACTACTGGAGGATGCATCCATCTGTACATTGAGTTAAGCAACCATTCCTCTGAAGAATATTTAGAAAGGACGTAATTCACGCCAGAACAGTGATGTTGAACAAGATGGAGGTTTCTTTGTTCCTGGAACTATCCTTGCTCTTATGGAGACCACACAGATGTTCCCAACCACTGAGACATCCCACCACGTGGTTCTCCTAAGTCAGGAAGGATCTCTCATCAGTGGCCTATGTTATGACATCATCACCAAGCACAGGCTAATAATCAAAGAATGGGAGTTGACATCTCTTCCTTCCTCCCTCCGTTCATTTTTTATTCCATCTGCTCTTCTTGATTCCTTTAATTGAGGCCGATAACTGTCAGGATTGTTGACCTATGTGCAGCAAAGTTCTGAAATTCCTATACCAATTCATATGGTTTGGGAAGTTTCTTTCCATGCAGAGGGGTCTTTCAGGATGCAGACTCATTGTCTCCTGGTGCCACCTTTGGTCTTAAGGCTGAGTTCAAATCCTGGCTCTGTCAGCTTGGGCTAGTGATTTAACCTCTGAGCCATAGTCTCAATCCATAGCATGGCAAAAATTGTTGCACCTATTTTATAGAATTGTGAAAAGGATTAAATAATCCAAGTAGTGTCAGAAGCAGGTTCACCTCACTGAAGCTAATGACTCTTAAGCTTTGGGACCTTCCTCTTGCATAGACCTTATATGCTGGAAAATACTTAATATTTGTCATATTTGAAAACTTATTAAAGATCTGTAATCTTCTTATTCTAAATATTCACTTTTATGCCAACTTTATATTTAATGAGTCCCCAAAGTATATTATCTTCAGGTCTCATAAACGTATACGGTGTTTACCTCCGTACCCTGGATATAGACAGCATTTACTAAATGTTGGGTAATAGCAATCTCATTTAGTGGGTTTTTTTTTTTTTAGAGCTTTTAAAGACTTTATATTATAAATCATGATGGCAAAATAAAAACATAGCCTGATTATCATTGTAAGTGATGGTGTTTGAAAAGCATAATCACAGCTTCTACAGGAAGCTAAATAATTGGTGAAGTTTTCATTGGATAGTCTGGTGCCTTGTGGCTAGAGTCACAGAATTTGTTTAAAGTCCCTAATAATAGAGATGGACAAGGAATGAATGAGTAGTGGGAGAAAGAGAAGGATTCCTAATCATCAATGTCCTGTCTGCCTAGTTATTTTTCCACAGATCAATCTATCTGGATTTTTTTCACTAATAATAAATGCCCCTTTGAGGACAGTCACCAAGAGGGCCAGTAGCACCTCCCACCCACGCAGCGTGTACCCGGCTGTTTGTGTGTCTCCATTGTTTGTTACAATTGCAGTCTGAGAGACTGTCATCTGTCCCACTCTCCTCTAAACTGTGGTCCCATTTTTCTGCAGAGTTGAACTCTGGAGATAACATGGGTAAAAAAATGTGAATACTTCAGGGCACATTAGAACGCTCTTTGTTTAAATCCACTCCCACCCCATTTCTCCGCAAGGAGCCCGGCGAGGGGGAAGGCGTGAGCAAAGCGAAACGGCCAAGCTGCATATTTAAAATTCCATCAGTTCGATTTCTATAATGCAACATGGTCATTTTTAACCTCTCTCTGCTTGATAAATACCTGCATTTCAGTACTTCAAGTAATTGTTAAGATTGTATCTGTTTTTATTAGAACTTATCTGTCATTATTTGACAGTCGCTTCTAATCACACTTGTCATGTGTTGGGTTTCCTTTATGAATACTGATAGCTCCTGGAGATGTTTGTGAAGCCCCCATTCATTCCTCCAACACAGTATGCCCACCACCCAGGGTACCATTTTTCTGGTCATTCAAAAATGAGAAAATGAATAGCAAAAACGAGTGGGAGGTTTATCTTTAGACACGGCAACTAGAATTGTGGGGAAATTTTTGGAATCTTGAGGACAGATTTCTGTGTGTACTCAATTCCATCAATTGTGCACTCGGGGAGTTGAGCTATTCAGACGGTTTGAACACAACACATTGACAAGTTTAGATTCAAAGTTGTCTGCTGTATCGGTTCAGCTTGAATTCCTAGCACTGTGGGAAACTTAACCCAGCCAAGTCATGTCTGAAGTCTTTCAACAAATAGCCATCCATCCATGTATTCAGCAAATATTTTGTTATTTACAGAATTCATTCACTCTGCGGATATTTACTCATTCAAGAGATGCTTATTCATCCATTTAATGCATAATTCAGTGGGTATTTGTTAAATTTCAACTGCATGTAAGACAGATAGGGGACTTCACTTGCATTGTACCATGTCTTACAGCCTTCATGAGGTGGAAGAAGGCTCCAAACCATGAGTCTCTCAACATTTTTTTCTTCTAAAAAACATGCATTGAGGGTCTTCTATTAACATATGCAAAGCTTTATGCTTGGTGCTCAAAATGAAACAACAGAAAAGATGTTACTTCTACAAAAGCCTCCATAGCCCAGAAGCTTCATAGGACCCTCTGAGAACCCAAACTTGAATTTGTGAGGGAAGTGGGGAATTGATATGAAGGAATGAAGCTACATTTTGGAGTCAGATCTTTGCACCTGCTTCAGAAAGTAAGTGAGACAGAGAAGACTACTTAGACCAAGCAGAATCGCACCAGGCATCTCAGTCTGACTGCAGATATCGAATTCCTCACCAATGCAGGACTTCATTACCAAACGAAGTGACGTGAGCATTTTCCAAATCTTGTAAGCAGTGTGGGCTGAGTTCTGAGCCGTGGTGGCCCACTCCTAGTGGCACTGCAGGTGGTGCCTGGCTGGGTGTCAACCCTGACTTGGGTGGTAGAAGGTCATATACGGCCAACACTGGGTTGTCTGCAACGAGGAGAGATGACGACGGGTGGGTTGGCGTGTGCGTTCTCAAACATCAATTATGTTATTCAGACCCCTCCAAACACTGTACCTCTTGCAAGTGGCCTGTAATTAGGGAAGTATAATTACGAGCTTGGCAACTCCCAAAGGAGCACCTTTGCAAACCGCACATGCCCATGCCCGGCGATATCTGTTAACCCTTTTGGACAAGGGATTAAGATGCAATCTGCTCTGACTTGCTGCTTTTAAAGTGGGCAATATTAGAACCAGGAGATAAATCTAAATATCCATGACTTAATTATTACTCATGCTCTGTGAGCAACAGCAGAAAGCATGGAGGGGTTGAAGTCAAAGACAGAAGACTAGATTTCCAATCTCAGTTCTGTTGATAACTATGTAAGCCGGAGAACGTTCAAGGTCTCTGACCCTCAGTTTCCTCATCTTTAAAATGTGAAGAAAGTCAAACTTACATGTTGGCACTAATTAGGAAGTTAATGCAATGCCTATGATGTCCTTGGGGTGATAACTGGCACATTAGCAGATACTCCATAAGTGACAATTATTACATTAATAAAACTATCATTTGCAAAAAATGCACATCAATTCCAAAAGGCATGTTACTGCAAAATTATCATGCCCCCTATAGTTATGCAGTTCTTGATAAGACCTCTTTATTTACTCCAAGGTTTCTTCCTCTAAAATGAAAAAGGACACAGGAGCTTCACTTGGAAACTCTTCGTTAGGATCATTCAGCATTTCAAAAGAACGTAAAATCATTTTCCAGGTTGATTTGGAGTCTAGCATCAGTTAATTTCTTTGTTCTTCCCTTCTGGTTGTGCTAATGTCCCCTTTGTGTGTGTACATCTGTCCAATGCAATCTAAGAAACAATCACCTTAATTGATCTGGCGTTAACCTCTAACAGCTTAAGACATGGGCTTTTTATCTATCGCTCAATCCTTGCTGCAGATGTAATTCCCTATAGTGCTTACATCTTTGTCACCATCACCAAGCCTGGGTCCTTCTCAGGGGAAAAGCATTTCAGTAAATAAATGCTGCCTCAAACAAAACAGACCATTTACCCAAGAGGCCCCACCATCATGGGAAAGCCTGGTTATGGTCTTGTTTTGCCTGGTGGTGTACATAATGATAAATTTCATACAGGTGTCACCATTTTCAAGACCCCGGAAAGGATTGATGGCTTACAGTAGGCTGATCCATCATCCAAGGCAGGTGGCACCCTATTGGAATTTCAGAAATCTGTTCCCAATCACATTCACTGTTGGGTGACTCCGTAACGACCCTATTTGTGGTGCGCTACTGAAAATCAATGTGCTGCATTCAAGGTCAATGTACTGTTGGAAAACTCTTTAAGCACTGATGGATGGGTTGTGTGCATTCAGAATAAATGCAAGAAGAAAGTGACAGCTGAGCATCCAAGAGTCGGCCCAACTTGCAAAGACAGATTTCCTTCAGCAGGCAGTGGGATTCCCAGAGGGGTGACATCACACACATCCTCTTGTTCTGTTTGGGGTCTGCGTTGGTGAGTGTATCTTTCCTCACACAATTAAAACATCAACATGCAGAATCTCTGGAGATTTTACCAGCCTAATGCCTTAAAAATTACTGCAAGTAAATTTAAATCAAAGAATTCGATATGAGCAAAATCAAGGCCAAGCCCTATGTAGACTATTTAAAACATATCTTTGGAGAAATAATTTGGAAAATAGCCAAAGATAAGACGTTCATTCCATTCGGTTTATTGTACAAACATAAAATCTTCAAAATGTGCCCCATAATGAACCCGGGGTCAGTGATGTAAAGAATGAAAGATTTGGAATCTTTAAACTCCACTCCAGAGCAGTTTAAAGTCAAGGAAGAGAAATGGATACACAGCCAAATTACTAAATGCCATGAGATATATGCCTGTGCACAGTTGTGCTCAGAGATGAGTGTACAGTGATATATACAAGGGAAGAGCACAGGGAAGGAAGTTGTCAGTTCTCCCTGGGGCCATTTTGCAACTGCAATGGTTATGATTAATACTTAGGAAAGTAGAAAAGAAAGTAAGCTGAGATTTGTTCAGTGAGTTCTGGTTTCTACTATATTTAAATATTTTTTAAAAGAGGTCCCCAAAGTGGTGAAATAACTTTACAGTAAGAGACACTAAGGGTATAAGATAAATCACATTTTATCACTGTGACACTTTCCTTCTGGTGACCTATTTATCAACAAAGTGGACATTAATGCTCAACCAAGCTTCTCAATGTTCTGCGTTTCTAAATGGCAAGTTGGAAACCTTTCCTGGGGAAAATCAGAAAAAAATACGCATTTTCTCCTTGGATAGATAATAAATTTTACTGCAGTTCTCTTTCTTGAACTATTAGCTTCCAAAAGGAAAATGTTTTATTGCCTAGGGAATACATAAAGGCAAAAATGTAGTAGCTGTTAAACAATACAAGTGACTTAAGGACTGTTTAGAGATGTTTCATGTGAACGAAACAGTGATCCCAAAGACATCAAGAGTAGATGCAGTTGAGGTAGACATATCCTGGTTCTCAGTTTGGATCGACTTTTAATGATCACATATGTTTCTTCATAGGCAGTGACCAAGTCAGCTGTAATGTCGAACACCTAGAATGATGCCTGGCATATAGTCACTGCTCCATAAAGAGCTATGAATGAATGTATGAATTAGATGCATTGATAAGCCATGAGGGAGACAACTGTATTTTTCTGTTATGTGGGAACTGCCTTTCACATTCATTTGCTTAGAAGACTTCGTATGTGTGTTCAAAGTTTCATTGATCCAACCCTCTCACCTACATCAATTACTATGCCTGGTGACAACATTTCTACAGAAAGCTTTAAATATTCCATATCCTTCTTGAGTTGATCATATAAGAGTTGATAATTTCACTGTTTCTACAAATTAGGGGTCCTCAGCTTCCTTTTTTATTTGACACTCTAGTTGTACATATATTCCAAGTCGTGTTTATTCCAGCATGCACCCGTGTGTTCATTATTCAAGCACTTATTAGCACATATGGTATGTCAGGAACTACTCCAGGCACTTGGAAGATAAAAAAAATGCTACGACAAGATCCTTTCCCTGAGGTTGCTCAGTCTGGAGTCCGCAGGGGTTGGGGGGAGGTAGGTGATCAGATATGTAAACGGATAATTTTAAATATGTCATAACTAGAAATGTAGCAGAAGAACTGAACACATAAGGTAGACTATAGGAGTGGAAAGAGCGTTTTGGGATAATTTTCTGCTGAGTATCACCTTATAGCTGAGCCTCAGCATCCAATGAGGAGAGAAACATTCAAGGTGGGGAAGAAGAATGTAGTATTTTAGACAAGAAAACCACACTTTACAGAATCAAAAAGATGGAAAATAGTATGGTATGCTTGAGAAAGGAGGGCTAACTCAGTAGGGCAAAGATTGACAGGTAGGGGAAGAAACCAAGGTGAGAAAGGGGGTAGATCAGCATTCGATCATAGTGTTATTTTCATTCACATGACCTTAGGATTTAAACTCACAATAGGGAGGCATTGGCTGCTTTCTCTTTATACATTAGTGTATGTAACACGCATGCAGACAAATGAACAGTTAAGAATATCTGCATTGCAACTCCTAGATCATAAAACACAACATAGCCAGTACCCAGAAGGCCCCCGACACATGCTCACTTGCAGTTACCACCTAACCAAGGGCAACCACTATCACTATTTCTAATAGCACAGATCTGCTTTGTCAGTTTCGTATTTTGCCACGTACTTTGTAAATGGAATTACATGGTATGCACTTCTACTCAACGTTATGCTGGTTAGATCCGTAATACTGTTCTGTATAGTTGTAGGTCACTTCTTATTGCAGTACAGTATTCAATTATGACTGTATAAACAAACCACAACATTTAAACCCATTCTAATGTTGATGGGCATCTTAATGTCATTCCTATTTTGCAACTATGACAAATACTGCTGGTGGGAACGTTCTAATACGTGTCTTTTGGTGGATATATGCACACGTTGTGGTGGGGTATGTACTGAAGAGTAGAGCTTTAGCAGATAATGCCAAATTGGTTTCCTAAGTGTGGTGGTCCTAATACATTCTTCAACCAAGCAAAAAATAGACTTCTGGTTGTCCTATATCCTTGACAGAACAACTATGGGGTTTTTTGTTGTTGTTGTTGTTTATTTTTTCAATTAGGCTATAAGTTTCATGAAGATGGAGACCATTGGTGCTTTTTTTGACCATTGCATCTCTAGTGACTAGCATAACTTTGGAATGTTGGCCATGTGATAGGAGATACACATACACATATATCTCACCTGCCTGAACAAATGCGCAGATGTCTCTTCTATTCCAAGTTATATTTGTTCCAGCATCTACTTATGCATTCGCTATTGAAAGATTTATTAGCACATGCAGCATGTCAGGAGCAATGCCAAGGCACTTAGAAGATAAAGAAGTCTAGGTCAAAATTCCTTCTGAGGTTGCTTGCTTATCAGGAACACAGATACTTGTTCATGATAGACAAGAATTATGATATTTGTCTAAGATTTCTGTTTAGACAGCAGTACAATATCCTATATTACTGAATCTATTAAAGATAGAAATGGAGAATTACAGGTAAGATAAACTAATTTCTATACTATGCCAAAATACTCAGCAAATTTGGTAATTCAACCCAAAAAGTAGTTAATAGAATGATGAAAAGTTTTAAATTGCAATAATTCGTAATCAGAGAACACTTGTTGGTGTTCACCTCCTTTTGGAGATGTTTTTGCATGGCCTTAAATACAGCCTATGTCTGCTTTTATGAATTGTAGGAAAAAATTCTGGAAGAAAAACATAGAGCAATGCAGCTATGTGTTTCAAGAGGACCTCATCCCAAGTCCACATTTACAGTCATTCATTAAAGAGCTGGCTGTCTTTCCACTAATTTCTACTTGGCCATCGTTAATAAGGCTAGAGAAATGTGTTTACATGGGGCAAAATTCAATGAAAAGCACAATATACATGGATAAGTCACCACTTAAAGACCATCAAAAGTGAGGGTGGCTGTATGAAGCCCAAGACCTCTGGCTTTCTCCCTGAGCCCTGACTGCCCATGGGGAAACGTTCCCTATATTACATTAGGTATAATAAGTGATGACAACACAAGCCAAGGCTTGGAATTAGAAGTGGCTTAGTGATCTATCAGTTTATACCTTCCCCATTGTTTAAATCTGATTAGTTACCTATTGCTGTAAAACAAATCACCCCAAAACTTTAGTTGCTTAAAGCCACAATACTCATCAGTTATCTCTTGCTGTTTCCATGGGTTGGGAATTTGGGTGTAGCTCTGCAGTTCCAGCTCAGTGTGTCTCACGAGTTTGAAGTTAAGTGGTGGCTGGAGTCATATTGAAGACTTCTTCACTCTTACGTCTGGTGCCTGGGCTGGGAAGACTTGAAGTGGGAGGTGGGGATGCTGGAGTAGGTGGGGCTCCCCAGGTATCTCTAGACTTACCCAGACTCAAGAGAAAGGAACCATAGATTCTAGATGGAGGTGTGATTGTAAGAACAACATATGAGATTAGTAGAGTTACCTTTGGAAAATACAACCTGCCACCAACTCGTTGCTACAGTGTTGAGATTGCACTGCCTGTTTGGCTCAGCCACATCCAGGCCTGTGCGGTATAGCCAAGTCAGGACCTGGAAGAACGTTTTCATGGTTTGTCTATCTGGGACAGACAGACATTCTCACGTTGCTTTGAGCCCATATTGCTGCTGCATCATGCAGCATCAAAAATCTGCCCTCCTCTGGCTTCCTTCTACATGATTAAGTTCTAGCACCTTGTTATGGAATGAATGTGTCTCCCACAAACCCATTTGCTGAAACTCTAAGCCCCTAATGCAATGGTATTGGGAGGTAAGGCCTTTGGGAGGTGATTGGGTTATAAGGGTGGGACTCTCACAATGAGAATAGTGTCTTTACAAGAATCTGTCCACACTCATTCACCAATGAGAAATCAGGTGAGAACACAGGGAGACAGAATGGGGCCCTCACCAAGAACAGAATCTACTGCTATACCTTGATTTTGGACTCCAAGCCTCCACAACTATGAGAAATGTGTTTAAGCCCCTCAGCCCATGGAATTTTATTATAAAAACAAGAGCTGAGAGACATCTATGCTGTGCTATGTCTCTGAAAGCCTATAAACATGTTGGCCTATGCAAATGTTAAACATAGGAAGCAGTGGATCAATAAATTAGAGCCATGCATACTCTTCAGCTGCCATATCAAGATCAAGGTGGCTACAGAGTTGGTTTCCTCTGAAGGCTTCTCTCCTTAGCTTGCAGGGGGCCACCCACTCTGCATGTGTGCCCCTGGTGACTCTTCCTCTAGTAAGGACACCAACCTTAGTGGACTAGAGTCCACACTTAAGGGCCTCATTTTAACTTAATCACTCCTTTTAGAGATCTGATCTTCAAACACAGCCACATTCTGATACACTAAGAGTTGGAACTTGGACGTATAAACTCTTTGAGGTTCTGCACAATTCAGCCCATAAAAAGTCTAAAAGGTCGTAACATCAAACTGCTCCTTTGTTCACAGGACTATCTTGAAAACATTTGGAAACTGATCATCTTGCCCACTCTTACCCACCTCTTAGCTCAAGTCGGTGCCCTCAGGGCCAATGACCTCCCCTAAATCTAGAGCACCTGCCACTTTGCCCAGGAGCAGCTGACAGAGTTTGGCAGAAGAAAGCAAGACTTTCATTTCCCTGCTTTTGAACTCTCATTTATTATAAAGCATTCTACTAATAGTTTCCTATATTCTATTTCTCATTATCTTTCACAAAACCTTGATAGTCCTAAAATACACCAGTACTATATCCTTTAATATTTACTACCACTATTTGAATTCAAAATTGTTATACCCATTTTACAGATGTAGGTAGGATAAGAGTTCAGCAGAGACGGGTCTAATACCTGAATATGCATCTGAAGTTGTGTCACATACAACCCTTTCACTCATCAGACTTTAAATGTCTGAGATTCTACAGCCTTCTCCTGACCAAGCAGGTGAGGTCAGAGGGGACTGACAATGCATCCTGGATTGTACTATTTTCTTTGCTTTTCTTTTTACCATTTAAACACAACTGTGTGCACATTTGTTATATAAACTCTGATCATAAAAATAATGCATGTCTGTTGTCCGCAATTTGGAAGGTGTAAATAAGTTTGAATCTGAAAATAAAAAAAAGTTATCCCACCAGCCTAAACTGATACTTCAGATGTTCCTTTTTATCTTACAGATGTATCTGCACATGTATGTGCACATACACGTTTTACACATAGAATACATGCCTATAGTTCAATATACAACTCTTCATAAACTTGATCTTTAATGGCTGCTAAGTAAGTCCATCGTGTATAATGCAGCCCAATTTGTGCAACAATTAACCTTTTTCAAAGGCCAGAAGATCACAATGTAATCCTCATGATTCCATTAATTTCATTTTATTGTTAAAATACTCAGTTCATTTCTTGGTTAAAAAAAAAAATTTCTTCAGCTTAGAATATGATCTCTTGGCCTAATGCAGCTGTGTCTATTCTACACATATGCCATAAAGTGTCATAGCCAAGAGGCTCGTGGAGATCGTGGACTATGATGTCTTCATCAAATACTGCACAGAACTAAGGCCTGGGGGGGCGACGGGGAGGTGCTAGCCAAGGTCAACAGCAAAATCTGAGACAACTTAGGCCTTCTGGAGGACAGATCATTGCTACAATCTTTACACAATGGTGTCTTCCTAGTCCTTTACTCATTCAACATAGTTGCACACCTGGTGGGACACCAGGCACTGCATATAAAGCAGGGAATGGGACATACCTGTCTCCTGGCCGTGAAGCTCCAAGAATGGCCACATTTCCTCTTCTGGATCCCAAGGCCACCCAAACTCCTGGAAACAGCTTCCAGCATCTCTGCCTGAGGCAATTCTCAAACCTTGGGGGAATGTGCCCAACCCTGTTTTTGAGCTGCGTGAAGTGTCAGAGAATTAACATTCCAGAAGTGACCCCCAACAGAGAGTAAGAGTTGAAGGATTAACATTCCGGCTTTCTTGCTCTCCCTCTCTGACAATGAGACAGTTCTGAGGCATATTCTTTTTTTTTCAGTTGCAGTGACTTTATTTTAGTGTCTTTTGATGGGGCTGTCACCCAGTCAACCATCTTCACTGTGAAGTCCTGATCACTTGATCCTGTTTTGTGGATCACAAAGATTCCTTCGCATGATCTCTTTTCCGTTCCGTCATGTCAGGTTCACAGGTTCTGGAAGTGCCTCCATCTTCCTCTAATGCTCTGAGATGGCACGTTCTGGTTCCTACATTGTGTTAAAACAAGATTGTTTCTTCTTCTCTCTTGTCATTTAATGCTTTCATTACCTTCTTATTCCTCTTAGCACAGTCAGGGCATAACATGTTATCTTCCAGGCCCAGGGATGAGAAATGGCAGACTGGTAACAGGGAGAAATCATCCTCCTGGGAGTGGCGGGCACCCAGGCCTGAGCCGCACGGAACTGCGGGCGAACCCGACGCTTTGTGTCTGCTGAGATTGCTGCCGGTGGACCACATGCCGCCTGATGCCACAGGCTTGTGTCCAGAAGGCCTCAGCAGAAGTGGGAATAGAACATGAATTTGCAGCCTTGGGCTGAACGGCTTTTGCAGCAATCCTTCCCCGTGATGCCAACAAAGATCGCCGAGGGGACGATACCACTTCAACATTAGTCTCTTCTGCTTTCTCATTCATCTTGCAACTTCCCTAAAGCCTCGTTCTCTTGGTCCTTGCTCTCTTGGACCCGGTCTTGTGTGTCCTTGAACACGGCCGTGATCTGGCCTCCTTTTGATGTTTTAGGAAGATCACGTTTCCATTCAGGATAAGCGTGCTGCTGAAGCCTCAGAAAAACTTCTATTTTCTTGCCGTCAGTACTCAAATTGAGTCTTTGGCACCAGATCTGCAAAGTGTCTTGACACACGTTAATGGGAGACAAGATGGTTGGCAGAGGAAGAATCGGTGCTTTATGTCTGTCTTTTGGGGGAGTTTTGAATTGTTCGTCTGTTGGAGGTGGATGAACTTCAAGGTGTTTCCCAGGCTTGTTCGCTTTGGCATCAGAAGTTGAAGAAACAGTCGATTCCAATTATTCTACATTAGATTCGTCAAATGGAACCAATGGTCAAAATCACTTTCCTCATCTATTTCCTCCTTAGAAAAATCCTTCTTGCTGCTTTCATGATTTGTCTGACATTTCCAGCAACACCTAGGGAAGGCAAAGTTAGCAATGTTCAGGATGTGTGCAGTTTACTTTTTTTTTCTTTTTAGATGACTCTGCAGTACGCCTGGTGGCCTGCTGCTGGCCCCCGAGACAGAGCGCCTGGGGCCAATTTACTCCTTTTAATCTCTAAGGCATATTCTATACCATCTCTATCAGATCCCCAGTGGCATGGAAACTCAGTGGTCCCCAGAAGACCCATCCTTGTTTTGCTCACAGCATCCCTGGGGGCCACTTCCTGGAGAATGACAGAAACAAGGGACATGCAGCTCCAAACTGTCCTGCCCTCCTATTACGGAAGCTTTGCGCTGGAGCATCTATTGGGCAGAGAAGAAGAAATACAGACTTAAGCTAGGAAATGTTATCCTTTTATTTGGGTAGGAGCTTCCTGCAATGAAATCCTTCTCAGTATCTACCTCTGAGAGAGAGAACCAAACCAAGACAAACTGCTATCAATGTTTACCATGTGTCTTCCACAAAGGAAAAATTATAGGCTGTCACCAAATGATGCAGCAGGGAAACTCTTCGAGTTATCTATTACTGCACAAGAAACAATGTGTTGCCTTAAAATGATCATTTGTCATCTCTTACAGGGCTGGGTGGATGGGCTTGTCTGGGCAGCTCTCCCCTGGGGCCCCTGTTACAGATCAGGTCAGATAGATGGTAGCTGAGACGGGCATCACTTGGGGGCTTCAGCCATCTCTCCAGTGTGTGAATTGGTTGTGTGTCCCTCTGCACGTAGAGCCCTCCGTGTGGCTAGCTTGGGCTTCCTCAACAGCGTGGCAGTTGAAAGTCAGACTTTTTACATGGTGGATGTCTTCTCTCTCACCAGTTCCAAGAGATAGAAAATGCAAATTGTCAGTGATGGAGGGCTCAGCCTGTAAACTGACCGAATATCCTTTCTGCCATTATACATTGTGACAAATAATCACAGAACCTGCTCAGACTCATGGAAAAGGACATATGGACCCTATGCCCTCATTTTCATGGGAGAAGTTTCAAATACATTTTACACCCCTTGACTCTACTGAAGAAACTTAACTAGTGGGTTAGCAGTAACATAGTGAGGAGGATAAGACAGCACCTGTCTGAATAAGAGATTTAAGATGAGACCTGAAGATAGAAAGAACCAGGCTAAGAGGTGTTGGGGGAGGAGGGAAAAGGATGTGTGCAGACACCCAGCATGTTGAGGACTACGAAAATAGTCACTGTGGATGATGGGGGCAAGCCTGGAGGATGTAGTAGAAACACCTGCTAAGATAGCAAGGGCTGGAGTAGCCTGGGTCACATAGGTGGTATTTTCCTTTGTATTTTAATAGAAATAAGAATGGGGGGGAGTATTATGATCTGATTAGTATATTTCAAAAATTTCTCTAGCTCAGTGACACTCAATGTGAACCTCAGACCAGTGCTAGTCTGCAAAGTTCATTTTGAGGACCAAAATTTGAGCACAATTTGAGCACATTTAGAAGCTCTTAGCATTTGAACTACTGTGACATCTAAGCACATTTTTATAGCATGTATATTTTTTTGCATTTTACAAGAATGTTGGTCCACAATGCATCAGTGGAAAAAATTCTCAGGCTTTTATCACAGTTTGTAAAATACTATGCTAACTAAGGTGTCTAATGGGATGAAGGTGGTTCAGAAGAAAGGAGCCCATTTGGGAGACTGTTAGGGTGGTGATAGGGGTTAGATTAGTAGCCGTAGAGTCAGAAGGGGAAGAGGTTTAAACGAAGTGCAGAAGGTCAAAGATGCAGACCCTGCGACAGGTTGCAGTGGGGAAGAGCTGTAGGTCTCTTGTTAGAGAAACTTCGTTTAACAGACACCACATAATGAGATGTGAGCAACTGGAAAAAGGACTAAGAATTCAGCTCAGAATTGCTTTACATTTTCCATCAGAACTTTCTGTCTTGAAACTTCTGATGGTCATTGAAAAAGGAAATACATCCTTAAAGCTGAGACACATATTATCTTTTTATTTTAATTAGAAGCCACCTACAATATAGAAACAAGTCAACATAATTCACTCTTCTAATCAAAGAGAATTCTTTGAGAGCAGAAAAGAGATATGGCATCCAAACAAATGGGTGGTAATTTTCTTAATGAACTAAGTCATCATGAATCACTGTGGAATCACCCCTTGTGCTGTAGAGCCTGTGACATTTCCAACAGTGTGATGCTATTTGGTAAATATTAAAGGCTGTTAGAGAAAGGGGATAAGAAATGACCTTTCAGTCTATATGAAGCATGTTAATTACTAAAAAGGCAGCAATTGGTTGTAAAGGATTGTTCCGCTGTCGTCACCACTGAAGCATGCCCCCGCCTTTCGGTTATGAATTATCCTTAGAAGAAATAAGGACGCATGACATTTACATTTGCGGTGTCATTTAGCATAAGTATGCATTCTTGTTAATGTCCTTCCGCCCCACATAGTTTTCAATACGGGTAGGTTTTTAAGCTCAGATACATTTTTGACTTTTCTCCCAGAAACCACCAGCGAGGCAGTGTCGTGCTGTAGGAAGAGAACCAAGCAGTCATGTCGTCCCTTGTCTTGAATCGTGAATCACTTACTACCAGTGTGACCTAACTGGATTTTATTTAACTCAGAATGTCCCAAGCTTGCTTGATCACACAAACATATTTATTTCATAACACCTCTTGATACGTGATGTGTTTGTGGAACTCGCGTTAGTGTAATGGTCCACAACGCGCGGGTTTGGAACACCACCGGAGCTGATGAGATTGCCAGCTCCATCACTTACTAAATGTGGGTGTGGAACCTGTGTGGCCATGGCTTTCATCCTTTAAGTAGGAATAAAATACTGTTTCTACTAGGATTGTTATCAAAAATACGTAAGAGGTATGCAAAGTGACAGGCACAAAACTAGGCACATTGTATAGCTCAATACATAGCAGCTATGTTTTAATTTTCTGTATCTATAGTGCCTGGCACATGATAAATGGTTGTGGGCTACTGAATCCTTTTCTAGGAAGGTAGTGCGGGAGTTAAGAACCCAGGATGCGGGGTTAATCAGCATGGCTGAGGCAGGAACCCAAGTCTCCTGAGGCCTGGTTCTGAGTCTGTCATCATAGACTTTGACTTTTCCATGCTGGAAGAGGCTCACGTGAGTAGTTGAGAAAGGAGAAGTGATGGGAGAATTGAATAAAAATATCACGAAAGAAAAAGTCAGAAAGAAAAGGAAAGGAGGAAAGAGACGACAGGTGAAACAAGGCAAAGGGAAGGGACTGATGGAGGGAAGGAAGTAGGAGGGAAAGGGTCCATTGTAAACAGGATTAAGTCTCCAAATAAAAACCCAAGTCATGGAAAACTGCAGTTAGACACACAACTGCTGAAGCATTCTTTAGCAGGATCAAGGTTGATTCAACCCCAGCTTGGCCCTTACACACTGGGTGACCCCAGGTGAGTCTGCCTACCCTTCCATAATCCCCAGTTTCCTTATGTTTAAAATACTATCCTTTTTAGGGTTATGAGAAAATAAGATAACACATGTAAAACACCTAGTTCATTGCCTGGCCCGTGATAACATTCAATCAAGTCTGTGATTATCATAGGGTGTAACCTGTAATGCTTTCAGAACTGAAAATCTCAGGGCCAGCTCAGTACCACGAGACAAAACTGAGCAAAGAAGAAACTTACGGGTGAATTTAATACTCCCAGAGTAGGATTGAGTCTATGAATGTGGAAGCCCCTAGAAATGACGACTTAAATGAGAAATGTTATGAGCGAGGTAGAGTCCTTATATGTAATTTAAAAGTATAGCATTAGGTGTTTTTCTAATAAGAAATTGTGTAAAAGTTGGAAGAAAAAAGACGATGTATTTTTACTAATTAAGACCAGGTATGTAAGTTGGAAGATGGTATAATTTAATAGACCCACTAGCAGTCTGAAATGTTTTTTAATGAGCTTGAATATTTATGCAAGGATAAACGACAAGGCATGGAATAAACAAAGGGCGGCTTCCTCAGTTGTTCAACGAATATGGTCAAGATTAATTTCGTAAAATCTGAAAATGTGATAGACATGAGCAAATTACTGTGTTTGAACTCATAAAATTTCAGAAAGTGAGGTGGTCCAGAAGGAAACTTTTAAATGTTCAGAAGTGTTGGGACACGTCAAAAAAAGGTGTAGAAAGATGCTCATGGGTGGGTGTCTGAGAAAGGAGTTGGGATCTCGTCAACAAGGTGGAGAAATGGCACATGGAATGAACAAGGACAAGTTTCACATGATTGAAATAATTACTTACAGCAACGGAATGCACTTGCGTGGAGAGACAGTGATCTCTGCAACACTGGAAACATCAAAGTAGAATTTGATACGGATGATGCTCTATCAAGAATGCTGACAAAGGGGTGATGGATTCAGTCATCACTCCTCACAGTGCTTCTCAAAATACCTTTACACAGGATATTTATAGTTGTTAGAGCAAAAACAAAGGAGCTAATTGCCTGGCCAAGTGAGTTTGGGAAACATTCAATTAAAGTTAAACATGTCATGGGATCTTTAGCATTGAGATTGCCCATAAGGAGATATTAGCATGTATGGCTTCCAATAGAAGAATAAAAACTTTTTCTGTAAGATACATATTGTGCTAGGGGCAGGGGAGGGATGTGTGATAAAATGATCTTTAGGAAGCATTGGTCAATACGATCTCCAAGTTATTTTCAACTTGAAGTTTCCATGAGTCCATATGAGACTACTACACCAGTGACCCTAGCTGTGGTCAAGTTTAACGGAGTATATATAGTTAGAAAAACCAAGAGTACAGCCATCACAGCAAAATGAGGAATTACTGACTCAAAGGAGATAAGAAAATAAGGAAAATGCACCAACTTTGTAGAGATGTCTGAGTAACTGAGAAGGGAACATTGTGGTGGAAAAATGGAGTAATAGACAAACTACCTATTGCAAATAGGAACAAAAGGACAATGGGAGAACTAAACAACAAGATGAGACCCAGAGAGAATGGGAAGGACATGAAGTAGTGGTGGGTGTGGGTATCTTTTATTTTTAAGCATGAGATGTACCTGGCCTGAGACCAGACCAACGTGGACATAGTCAACTTCCTTCCCGATGGGAAGAACCCCTCAGGAAATCAAGCCCAGAGGGCTACACAGGAAACGTGGACTCAGACAAGAATGGCTCTTCATGACAGAATGTCCCTAAGTCCACTGACCTGATGAAACCACTGTCCTCTTGCCTCACAGGATGTGGCTGTCTGGTGAACTGAAATTGGTGCACATCTTCTTAGACTAAAGACTCATTAAGAGCATGTTTGGTCTCCAAGGCTCCTTTCCCGAGACTTGGGGAAAATCTTAACTCTTTGCCAAAGTCAAGCACCCCTACTTAATTGCCTCCTGGCTGGTCGTAAATTGTCATCTGTGGGGTTTGCCCTTCCATCGCAACTCCAGTGTCTAACACCCCACAGCATGTGAGCCCCAACAGCACAGCACTTTCCTGGTCAAATCTTACTCAGATCTTTTCTTCTTTCCCAAGCTGCAGCCTCTCATGGCAGAATTCCAGCTAGCCTCTGACAAACAAAGCTCTACACCTCCCCGTTGTCCTGTGAGCCGCTAAACTGAATCTGCAGCGGGACAAAAGAGAGATGGAGCTCTCTTCAATGAGCCATACCTGTCCCTTCCTGTTCCTGCTCTGGCAGATACCTGCTCTGGGACCACTTGTCAGCTGCCCTCTAAAAGAACTTCATATTTCTCACCAAATCCAAGCTTAGGAAATCACATTATAGCCCTTCGGTACATGTGGGAAGATTAGAGCTTATAAAAAAGAAAGCCTTGGGCACAAGCAATTTAATGCTCAAAGCTCTAATCTGGAATTGGTATATTTATCCTGGTCTTTAATTATTAACATTGCTTTATTGATCTGATACCTAAAAGGCAAACAACAAAAATTATTCAAACTAATTACTGTGGGCTTTCTACCTTTTGGGGTTGCTACTCCTACTAGTCTTCACATCTAAACTTTTTCTTCCACCAATCAATAGGGTTTAATTCATTAACAAGTTCTTAGTGCCTTGTTTCCACTGCTTGGCAATTTTCCCCCCACCAACAGGAAGTGCACTGAATTCCCTCCCTGGCAATAGTTGCAGAGCCTATATAATAAAAGTATTTTCCTTGGACCTTTAAAACCAAGTTTAACAAGACCATTTCCTGGTATTATGTGCCAGTGGCTGCCCAATACTTCATAAAAAGGCATTGTACACTTATCTTACCACAAAGACATTATATCATGAAGGAATCTTATACACTGGGGCGGGACAGTGTTGGCATGCAGACATGAGGTCACCTTGACACCTGCTCATGCCTTTTCATTGGGTCACTCAACAATGTCAGTTTGGTAGAGATGTATTCTGGTTGATATTTATAGATGGGGAGTCTGAGGCGTTGGAGCCAGGGTGCTGCTTGGAGGGTCATTTCCCGCTGGGCTACTAACCTGACTTCTGATTCATGAACATGACTGCTGTCCCCATCCCAGACCACGAGCTGCCTTTCCATTGTGTGCTATTGGTTGTGAAGGTGGGAGGAGGTAGAAGCGTGCTGTGGTCTTCACCACCATTAGGGACACGGCTCTAACTCATTCGAAGGGATTCTAGGAAGGAGAGAAATGTTAATTAAACATCTACGCTGGGCACGTAGTAGATACTCTATAAATATTTGTGGAGTGAATAAATGAATGCCAGTTGTCAGACATTTTTCTGTTAAACTTGCAATCTAATGGGGGATTCAAATGAAGATGCCACAAATACATCCTGATCACTTACAGGAACCCTAAGTATATGGTATTCTCTGACTTCCATACATTCCTCTAAACCCTTTTGAATATAATTATGGGTTCTGTTTGTATCACCTCTTGGGATAATGAGGACCATATGTTAAAATTCTCAGTGGAAAGTAGGAGGACCATATTTATTTTGTTGGTTAAATTATCCATATGCCCTCAGGAAATCATTACATTTAATATACTCAAGGTGCTACAAGAAGGTTCACACCAACAGGATAAAGACAGTTTTTTCTTTGCCTTGAGGGAAACTACAATGAAAACATAGAAACAGGTCAAGCTGACATGAACCAGATGAAAAATGATACATCTCAATTTTCTATCACCCTACGTTTTGGACACAGTACACGCTAAATCCATAATTGTTAAAAGCACGCATTCCCAATGATATTATTTGGACTACTTGAAACAACACTTCTGAATGATTTCCAAAAAATATTCTCCACCTCTGGTCAATGTTTTTGCCTTCTTTCAATACAATTCAATTTGGGTTTGAAGAGTTAAGTTAAAAGTGGTCATAAAGTGTCAAAATGCTGAGGCAGAGCTAAAAGCATTCAGCTGTATTACCAGATACATACACCAAACGGACATCAGTAAGACAGACTTTTTCAGAAGTCTGGCATAATGAGTTAAAGGCAAAAGGTGACAATGTCATATACATGTTAAATGTGCTTATGTATAAATCTTAGAAAAACTTAAAAATATTAATCTTAAATGATAAGTTTCAATGTTTAATTATAAGTCAGTTTTAGTTATGAAAAATTAATGTAAAGTTTACACATTAATTTGAAAGAGATAATGCCCTCTAAATATTGGTCTATACTTAGTTTGCTTTCATAAACACATAGCAATGTTTTAGAGGATGTTTCTTTTTTTTATGCCTGGCAAACTAAATAGAATTTTATATATTTACATGGAGAATGGGTAAGTCTTCTCTCTCAAGATATATGACAGCCATAAAAAATCCCAGGAGCAGAGATGATGTCATATAGAAGACTAATTAACACACCTACAGCATAATGTATGTTATATGGTCTTTAAATTTTTATTAAGGTCATTGTGAAGTATGGCTTAGAACTAATGATGATGAAGACTTAGGGCTCAAACACTAACTGTGGGAGTGAAGATGGTGGTGGCATGATTGTATAAAAATGGTGGGGTCTCCTTCAGCTCTTTGGCACAAAGCTCATCATCCCCAAAAGAGAGCCCTCCAAGGAACTGAGACTTCAACAAGGTACGGAGGTGTGAGAGCTCATGACCCACCTAGGCCATTGCCAGTATTTTACAACAGCAGGTAGAAAATGGTGGGAGATCAGTTGAGAAGGAGACAGCAAGATAGAAGCCACGGTGTTGCAGGAGGATTGTGTGTTTCTGGCGGTGAAGGAGAGTGTGGCAGACACGGTGATGATCATTTCTCATGGGGCAGCTGTGTTCTCAGCTCTGGCCAACAGGCTGTGGGAAGGTGAGATGATACCACTCCCAGGCTAAAATTAAGAAGAGGCAAATATTTTCAACTCCCTCCTTATTTCTATCCCAATCTCTATCCCTATCCCTGTCTCTCTCTCTAGCGGTATCTCTATTTCTCTATCTCCTGAAGACCCAGAGATCTGCCAATGGAGAAGGCAAAACTGTAAATACCAAGTAACCACATGGAGGAAAGTTGTGCCAAGCAATTGCTGGTCCCACGGTGGATTTTCTGTGAGCAATAAACAAACCTCTGTTGTGTTAAACAACCAGGATTTTCATGCACGCTACTCTACTCTGTTCCAACTAACAGACTCTTGAGCATTATAAGACAAGATTGACATGTTTAGATGGGCTTATTAGGAAGACTTGTTGAGGTGGGCTCAAAGCAACTGAATTCTGGAGAACCAGGAACATGACATTTATTGGCACTTGAAGTGGACCAGTCCTTCATATGGATGGATTTTCTCATTTGAGCCTCATAACCCTTTGAGGTTGGCATTACAGTTGTTCTCAAAACTTGTATGAGTTCACCAGGATTCAAATCTAGGCTGTGATACTTGAGAAACCAAACACTTAGCACATCCAGAGTCCCCGATTTCCTGTCATATTTGATGGTCACTGATGTACCTGAATGCCTTGAGAACAGAGTCAGAGTGAGAAGAGAGAATTGCCTTTGATAGGCCCAGTCCTTGAAAATGGTGGATATAGCACCACACACATACATGCATGTACACAAGCACCACGCATGCACATACACACTATGTCCAGGTGGTCTTCTAAGGAATGGCCTTATCCAGGTTTTCTACATCCTCAAACTACTTATGCTGAAGCACCCCAAAAATTTGGTGCAGCCCCCACACAGTGGACACTGTCCTTCATAAGGACTAATGTGGAACTGTTGATATTAGAGCACCAGACATGAAAGACAGGGATAAAGGAGACTGAATCCTGCGGGCTATTGCATGGCAACACTGCAGTCTCAATGTTGTCAATACTTGCCACACGCAAGGTATTGAGATTTTCACTGGGATGTACTGATGGGCATCCATTAAGACAGCTGATATGCTTCAACCCTACAATTTCCAGGTTCTCTTGGGGCTCATGGGTATGCTAAGTCTGCACAGGCAGTCCACTTCTCTTCCCCTCTTTATTCTGTGTTCCATCCAAGGATTTGTCCTCCCGTTCTGCCTGCCTGAGGCTCTGATGAGTTTCTCACATATCCTAGAGTTGTAAAAACAACCAGCTCTCACGTGAGCTAACAGAGCAAGAACTCATTACTGCAAGGATGGCAACCAAGCCCTCAATGGAGGGATCTTCTCCTGTGATTCAAACACATCCCACTCGGCCTCACCTCCAACCCTGGAGATCAAATTTCAGCATGAGATTTGGAGGGGACAGACATTCAAACTATATCCGATGTTGTCTCTGGAAGTTCCCATCCGTACCATAGTAGCATCCTAAAGTGCTTTTCCACTTCTGCAAATCTAGAAATTGGCTTCTGTGAAGATGCCAATTGACCACTAGTATTTAGAAATTTTCACTTAGTAAATTCTTCAACTGTCTAATGCATAGGGTCTTTCAATTGTAACATTTGCTCTTCGTTATAACTCTTGAGCTTTTCCATTAAAATTTAGCCTGTATCTCTTTTCTCCGACTCCATTACTAACATTGCCCTTTATTTAGTGACATCCCTTCTGGGAATACAATCACGTTGGCCTGATGCTCCCACCTGCCAAGCAACAGGTTGGTCAGCACCCCAGGCCTCAAGTTTGAGGTCCTCTCACTTGAGTAGGAGAGAGGCTATCGGAAGGAGGCAGGTTTTGAAGATGCAGTGTGACCACAAAGGAGCATGAGTGGACTCTGGGAAGCTCATAAACCCTCATTGTCTGCACTAGTGAATAGAGTACGCTATAGGGGAGGAAGAGGTTGGCAACAGTACCAGGTAGGAATCGGTGCCAAGAAGATACTTAGGATTTCATATTAGGCCCCTTGCCCAAATGGCCAATGGATCTGAAATTGCGCACATAAAGCAAGAATTTGGCACAGGATGTGAGGTGATGAGTGTGCACGATGCCTCGGTTGTACAAGGGAGGGAGGCTGATGGGAAGAGTTTCAAGTCATAGATCGAGACGATGTCTGGAGAAGTCTCATGGAGACAAGAGAGCATCCCAGCCGAGGACTTGGGGCAGTTTTGTTGCAGGGAGTAAATAAATGTGCTGCCAACATTGCATTGAGGGAGGAGAGATCCATATGAAAGGAAAGCACTTAAAAGCATCTGTCAGTTGGCTAGACCAATGTTCTAGGGCTGAGAGCTGGTGAGTTGTACCTAGTGTGGGTAAGTACTCACTGGGTGGACAGTGCACTTTGGTCTAGTCCCTCTTGCATCCTCTGGAGGCAGATTGGGATGGCAAAGATGGGAGTAAGGGGAGAGAACTATCTTATATGGGTCTAAGTCATCTGCAAGATTCTTTACTTTGATTGTCAAACTGTATTTTGATAACAGACTCATCATGTCATGTTAATATCCTCATGAAGGCTGGGACTTAAGTAAAGTGAGCAGGGCACTAGTTTCCTGTGCAGAAGATACGGGGATGCCCTGCACTTGCATAACTTGGACTGTCTTGATGCACCCTAATCCTGGTCCTGTAGGTTCCTACCTTTCTTTAAAATTTTGATATGTTGATTGTGGATTTTTTGCATTGTTTGAATTCTATTAAATTCTGCATTATTTTGAGTTTTTTGCTGCCCCCTTAAATTTTGCACCTGATGTGAGTGCCTCACTTGACTCACCTTATTCCTGGCCCTGAGGCCCATTTTGCAAATCTGGAAAGTAAGGCTCAGATAACATTTGTACTTTGCCCAAAGACACATGTCCAGTAAACACAAGAGGAGATTTTAAACTCGGAACATTCTGATTCCAAGCCCCACTCTTTCTACCCTAGCTGATGTCTCTGTCAAATAAACTTACTATTACCACCTGAACATGTGATAGCTCTGGGAAATATGACTGTGTTCCAAAGAGGGATGTTTCTAATGGACAAAGGAATTGGGTGAAAGTGGAAGAGAGATACATTGCTTGAAGCTTTTTCAATGGAAAAGCTCAAAAGTTACAATACAACCAAGAACAAATATTAAAATAGGAATTGAAAGAATTACCCTATGCTTGGGACAGAGAGCTGCAGAACCTAGTGAGTTAAATGAGAACTTCTGAATACCAAGTGGTCATTGGTGTCTTCAGAGAAGCCACTTTTTTAGGACAGACTCAGAAGAAAGAAAGAAAATAATGTTTAGGATGCTACTGTGGTACTAAAGGGAGCTTCCAGAGACAACTAGGGAATGATGTATAAAGGTGATTGATAAGAATGAGACATGTGATTGAAATGAATTCAAAGACCAACGAGCTCCTGCCGATGACATTATTATTACCTGGGGCATAACCATTCACTGCGTTAGTGGGAAAGTGTTTGTGGAAAGACTGGACTTTACCAATTCCAAATACGCGATGCTCACACCAGTGTTTGGTTGTCAGATATCTATTTGTGCTAATTATTTTTTAAAATAGCTTATTTTCTCAATAAGCTCGATGAGGGCAGATGTTATGCCAGCTTTGCTTACTCTTTTAACTCTTATGCATATAAGAGTTGCTTAATGCTTAATATTTTTGAATAATGGATTTTGAATGAATTTCCAAATGTTCTTCAGAGACAGGAAATTCTATGAGATTTCTGATTAGAGGCAGCACATTTTGTACCCAGCCCCCTCAATAGGCAGGTACATGCTCCCTTGTGGCCACAGGCCATGCCGGCTTTTGTCTGGTCCTAGAAGAGACAGTTGGTCGCTCCTGTCTTGGACCGTTGGCATCTGCTCAACTACCTGCTTGCAATGCTCGTGCCATGATTTTCCTGTGTCTGGCTAGTTCCATCTCTCTCAATTCAGCTTTTATATTATCTCCTCAGAGAAGCTTTCTCTGACCACTTTTCTTTAATTGATATTTTTTTAGTTTTTATTCTTAGTGTTTTTAGCCATCATCCTGATTCATTTCTTCACATCTCCTCCCCGAAAAGTTCTCTCTTCAATTTGCATTCTGTTTTATTTTCTGATCTGCCACTAGATTCCTGTCTCCTTGAAGGTACAGGCAATATTGGTCTCTCATTGAGAACTGAAAGGGCATTCTGATCTTGGAAGCACTTGATAAATATTTGTTGGCTGATTAAATGAGTTGATAGATGAATGCAAACTTGGCAGCCTTATTTAGCCTTCCAAGAGAATAAGGGAGACCTGAAAATCTAAGACACATTAGACAAATGAAGGAAAATATTCATAGACTGAACAATTTTAAGTTAAATGATATATGCATGTATTTAGACAGAATCTCACTTCTGAGTAGATCTAAAAAAGGTCATACAGGAAGTGGTATGGAATGGCAACTTTGCTTTATGGAAACACACTTTTTAAACGTGGATCACATTTAACAAGTGACTCCTGCCAGCCCAGAGAAGAGAATGACGTGTAACCCTTATAGTCAGAGCAAAACGCTGATTGTGATGGAGAACCCAGAGATGGCTCTAACTTCTCAATCTAGGATGCATCTGGTGCAGTTCCGGGCGCACACAGACACTCAGCATCTATTTGTTGGGTGAATGAAATAAGCTAATTTCAGTTAAAGCAAATGTTGAAACATTGTATGCATCATGTTTCAAATAGGCATAGGCTTCGAGAGAAATCGTGCTGGGGGCCTCTGTGATTTGGGCACATATATATGCAAAGGAGCAGTTTTCACAAAGAGTAATAAAAAAGGTAGCAATAAAGTTACTGTAGCAGGTGAGTGGGAAGCAGATTCAGAGATGGATATTTACATGCAGAAACTTTACTAGGGAAAGTTCCAGGATCAGCACTTGTGTGGGAGAGAAGGTGACAGGACGAGGCAGAGGGAGAAGTTGGGCAGTGATGCAGTAGTAACAGAGGCCTCAGCCAACTTCTTTGGGATCTGGGATTGCCCGTCACAGTTGTCCCAATTCAGGACAAGTGGGCCAGGCATTTACACTATTGAATTTGCCAGTCATTGGGTGCGAGCTGTCCTTGGGAAGAAGGCAGGACTTTCAGACTGAGCAGCTCTTATCAGTCGAAGGCAGTCCCCAGCCAGGCAATGCTCCTGCAGCTATAGGAATGAGCTCTTTGGTCCTGAAGGTGGGTCTCATAGTATGCCACTGCGTTAACTATCCCACCAACCCAATGCCGAAAATCTGTAATTATCCTAAGAACGTGGACATTAATAGATGAAAATTATTATACCTAGCTCTCAGGTTAGTGTGTGAATTTAATGACTCTGAATTAAGTCTTATAGCACAAATCTCCAACTTAAATAATACACATTAAGCCATTCAATATTTATTGAGTGTCTACTAAGTGCTAGGCACAGTTCTAAGTGCTACAGCTACAGCAGGGGGAAAACAGATGAATTGCCTCCTTGCTTCAGCTTACATTCTAGAGGAGAGATGCAGACAAGATACGTGTAGCCAGCTAGATGGATGATGGATGATGGATGGATGGATGGCTAGACAGCAAGATGGATAGAGATGGATGTGCGGGCAGATGGATGGGTGGGTGATGGATGGGTGGGTGGGTAGATGGATAGATGAATTAGTCTGAGATTCAGAAAAGCATCATAAAACTAAGGCAGAGGAAGGAGTTGGGCAGTGGTGAAATTCAGTGTTCTATAAGTGAACATAGATGACCTCAAAAAAAAAAAAAAAGAAAACCCAGCTTTTAGGCTTTGGAGCAAAGCTGTGAAGGAAGCAAGCAGTCAAGCCAGTGTGTTCCTGGGAGATGAGGTTGCTGCCAAAGAGAACAAGAGTAATAGCACTTCCCCAAGGCTCGCCATGTGACAGAAACCCTGCTAGGTGTTGTACGCACTTTATCTCGTTTAATCCTCCAACAGGTAATGCCAGTTTCCTTTGAGAAAACTGAGACCTAGGGAGATTAATGGATTTTTTTTCTCCATGGTCACTCAGCAAGTAGGTGTGAAGCCAGGATTCAAACCCAGTGTGAAACTGACTTCAAAGTCTGCCCCCGAGGAAGGAGAGAGAAGGGGAAATTGGACTCCCATCACTTGCTCCTTGAAACTGGTCATGACTGGGCAAAGCCAGGCACCCGCCACCCCATGGTGCAGGAACAGAAACGTTGACCCCGACAACTTGGACACGCTGCCTTCCAGCGAGCCCCAGGCTGGGCGGTGCCAGCTGGTGGTCTGCCTGAGACTTCAATGCCCTCAGCAGGCCAGTTCAAAGCAGGCTCCTCATGGAGTGTGGCCTTAACCAGGTCTCCCTGTGTCCTATTTCACAAACCCACAAACAAAAATAGGGAGGATTCCAGGGTTCCTGAGAAGCAGCAGGAACAAGCAGAGCTGGTGACAGACAGACGGTGTGGCCACCATTGTTCTGAGGGAGGCCACGCTGGCTCCATGCCCTCAGGCCCCATTGTATTCCTTCAACCCCCTGATAGAATTATGGGGCTCTTTGGCACCTGTCCCCAGAAGCATCCTCCCCAGCCCCCTGGGCCACTTTACCCACAGGATGCAGCCTCCACGCACGGTGGGGGTGGGGGTGGGGGGACAGACGGACTTGACTCTGGACGGCTTGGACCACACCCACACAAATGAAGCTGATTCAGCATCAGAAGATCCCTTCAGCTTTCTTGGTAGACCCTTCCTGAACTGAGGGGGATCAAAACAGGAGGCTCTAAGGGAGTTGTTGCTGTGCTTTTTCCCCAGTTAGGTTACACCGCGGTCTTGCTGCTCCCAAGAGTCTTACCAGGGAGGTGTGTTGGTTTCACTTTACCACAGAGGAAACTACGGCAAGGAGAAGGTAGCAGCGAGTCCGAGCTGTTACCCTCTGTGTATTGCACCCATGGATGTCCCCAGGAACGGTGCTGAGAGGTGTGAGAGGCTCTTCAAGGAATACTCAGTTCAAAATATATTTACTGAGCACTCCTGATCTTTCAGGCTGTGAATTAAGGCCCAAAGTTATCAAGATTTAGATTAAAAAAGAAACAGACCCTTATTCTCAAGGAGTTCATGATTTCAAGGGGGAGTTCTCACTCCTGGCTGAATTTTGCTTTCACCTGGGACACTGTCCATGCCTGTGTCACCATCTGTCTTTGCCCAAAATCTCAGCTCCTCGAGATGCTGGTACAGGCACCTGCTAGCTGCTAAGGAGTGTGCTGACACCTGGCCTGCTTGATGCTCCCCCAGAGCTCAGAGGTGAAAATGTCCCCATGTCAACTCCTCTCTCCTCTTTTCCCATTTCAAAGATTCAATTGCGTTCTGACCATTTCATCTCTGCGACTCCACGGGTAGTGGGGGTTGTTGTCACCTACTGGTTAACATTCTGGATTTTTCTGCCCTCAATCTTGATCACAATCCAAAGATGAAACTTTCAAAAGATGCACACAGACACTCAGCATCTGAGTGCCTACTGCTACACATTTAAAACTTACTCTTCATTATCTTCTTGGGTTTCTTTCTTTTTTCTTCCCTACCTCTAAGTTACCCCTGAATGAATGCACGAGGCCTAATACAGTTGGAGTTTTATTTTTGGGGGCCAGCGGGGAATGGGTGGAAGTCAGGGATAAATCAAATGAGTAGGAGATACAAACCTCCCCAGAGGAGGGCTCTGGTTCCTGACTTCTTAAATTGCCTCTGATGCCTTCCTGATATCTCCTGCTGTTTCCTACATACTTGAAAGCATCCAAATCACCCATCGCGCTAATCTCCATTTTGCTTCTCTGACTTAGACTTTAAAAAAGGATTAAACAATTCACTTATCTGACTCAGCAATCTTTAAAATATTTGGAAGATGTTTTCTTTCCTACTGGAAAGGAGCCATCAAGTATAACTGCAGGGCCATATGTTAATTAGGCATCTAATCTGCCCTTTCCCAAGGGGGTCCTGATAATAGTTTTGCAGAAAAACTAAGTTTGAGATACCTCTTCCAGAAGAATCTGGTTGGCTTATTCTTTTGGCCTTTCCCTGGAAAGGAATTCTCTGTAGTCTTCTATCTCTGCATCCATAGTATACCTGATGCAAACCCTATGTAAGTAAAATAAGATAAGAGCTAAGACCATTTGCTAATTTTTTGAAAGAACGCAGGTTATTTAGACATTGTGCTTTTCTTATTTTTGCAGCTATATCTCCTCCCCACAAAGTTGAAATGTCTTTATACTGTCGGACCCCACCCCGCTGTCACCACAGATGTGCCTGCGTTCAAATTCCGTTCATTTCCTGATCCAGCCAGATGTTTCCTGGCCATAATTATGACACTTGCCCAATGTCTTTTGGTGCATCCTTTGGCCAGGACGAAAGCTGTTTCCAGTCCCCATTCTCTCACACGGAATGAGTACCTTCCCACGTGGCCTTCCTCAACCTTCTTTTCCTTTCTCACTGTGGCTGCCAAGAGGGGTTCTGAGCAACCTCCACCCATCCCAAAGTAGGGGGCACGTTCCACAGGGACACCTGGAGCCAAGCCAGGTCGGCAGCGTCCACAAAGCAGCCTCACCCACTGCCCGCACTCCTTGGTTCGTCCTCCTCCTGCATCAAATACCCCTTGAATTCTGCAGCATGAGTTGGAGCTTTTTGCAAACTTCATGAATGTGAAGCATCGATAAAGCATCCTGTAGGATGTCTCTCGTCCACCTTGAAACACATTTCTCATGGGGGCCCTCTGATGTCATAGACTGCACTTCCTTTCCACAAGCATTAATGCATCCTACTTGGCAACCCATTTAAAATGTGATCAGACCATTAAAGGTGGTGTTTATCCTAGACTATGGGAAGAAGAGAGAAAAAATAAGAGTCACTTGTAAACCCACCTTTTCTTTGGCCAGAAATGTCTCCATATTGTAACACAAAGAGCTAAATCCCAGAAGGGTCAACAATTGCATTTACTGTGATCATTTAGTTGGGTCAAGTGGGTGGTATTGAATAGAGATGAATGTTCCTGTTAACTTTACAAGAAATCTCTTCCCCCATCATGTACACGTGTGTATTCATACCCCTCGTATGCACGCACCTATGGTCCATAGTATGAAGCATAACATGCTTTAAAAGAAAATGCTCAAAAGTTTGAAGCAAGCATTTCCTAATGATATGCTTTAAATAAAGAATAACAAATGTTAGCCAAACAGAAGAACTATAAATTGTTATCAAGCAAAATAAACATTCCATCTGTAATTATTGGAAATGGATTAATAGGAAACACTCAAAGGCAGACCCTAAAGCAAAATACAATGGGCTGGAGAAAGAATGCTGAACAACTGAACGGGCGTAAATTTGATACAATGTTGCCTATTTCGCAGAGAAAAGGAAATACCAATTCAGGAGTTTTTATAAAGAATTATTGCCTACTTACTATGTTTATTAGACCATGTCCTAAATTGGAATGTAGTATGAGAGAAAGAAATCACTTGATTTTTCCTGGGTAGCCACATTCCAGCCATCTTTTAAGGTCTTTCTCAATTCTACCATCTGTGAAGACTTTCCTTGCGGGCCGGAGTTCATGTTTCTCCATTCTTTCCATCAGTTCCAGTTGAGCTTCTTGCCAGGATATGTGACATGAAGCAGCCTAGTCCAGGTCATCACTGTTGTTCAAATAGATTACAGAGCGGTCTCCACTGCTCATCTGTGTCCTATCCTGCCCTTCTCCTGTCTGTTCTCCCTACACCAGCTGGTGTGATGCTATGAAACATGAATGTGTTCACAGTGCATCCCTTATTTTAAACCCTTCGCTTGTCTCAATAAATGGAGTAGAGTCCAGACACCCTCTAAAGTTCGCCAGATCCTGTGTCATGTGCCCTGAGCACCTCACCTGCCCTGCCCACCTCACCTGCCCTGCCCTTGTTCTCTTTGCTCCACTGCCACTGAATACCTTTCTGTCTGATGAAAAAGCCACTCTTTCCCGTCTTGGATGTACTATTCTGAGTGCATGGAAAGCTCTCCCCAGCTTTGTCAGTAGGTTTGGGTAGGACCCCAAAGTCTGCATTTTAACATCTCCGGGTGTTTGTTGTGTTGATGAACACTCATGTTTTTATAACAGAAGACAGAATACTTGTTCTGTAAAGGGCTACATAGTAAGTATGCTTGGTTTCATGGGCCAGTCTCAGGACTACTCACCACTGTCCATTGCATCCTGGAAGAAACCATACCTAATACGTAACTAGGTATGGCTGGGCTCCAGTAAAAGTTTATTTATGAAAACAGATTTGAAATAAACCGCAAAAGAAACCAGATTTAGCTGTTGGCTGCTGGCCAGAGTTTGTTGCCAACCCACTGGCAGAAAGAAGGGAAGTTGGGGTGTGCCTCAATACCCGTTAGGAGCATTTTTCATGGAATAGATATCTGGACTCCTAAAGGTATGAACATTTGCATTAAAAAGCTCCACAGATGTGTCTGACTGGCACTGCAAGACAGATAAATAAGTTACAGACATAGATAGATGGGTACTTCAGAAACAATGCCCCATCCCATTCCTGGAATATTCAAACAGGGAGCTAGTAAGTCTCTGATGGAAATGATGCTTAGGAATTCCTACTGAGGTGCGGCAAACAAAATAACATTATTTCCAGAATATTCTATGGCTCAGTGATGGTCTTGAACTTGAGCACCGAATATAACTGAGTTCAATCCCAGTGTTGCCACTTACTAGGTGTTTAATCCTGAAAACGTTTCTTAACCTCTGAGACATGGTTTGATTACCTTTAACATGGAGGAGACTAATGTGTGTCTGGTTTTAATGCCAGTTTGGAAACACATGTATAAAGAAGCTAGCCCAAGGCCTGATCCTAACATAGGTTCTCAATGACTTGTGTGCTTTTTTAGTATTAGTGCTATTAATAGTATTATTTATTTGCCCCATCTCTCACTACTTTGACCCTATATTAGAAATCCCAAGTTGTAGCCTGGAAGGTATAAAAACACACCCCGTCGATGCCAGGCTTACATTTTCCCATCCAGTCCTCTCATAGCGCTGTGACAGGCTGAGACCTTTGTTGAATATCGTACTTCACTTGTCAATTCCCATTCTCTTTAACCTCATCTGTGTGCTGCCTCTGTAGTTCAAAGGGCCCTTGTCTATTCTGTTTGCATGTGGCGTTGAAACACTGCTTTGTAGAAGGTTCTAGAATAGAGCCTCCCTGTCTGGATGACTGCCCTAGAAACTTTCTCAGGCCATAAACAGACCTTCAGCCAGAAACATGTGGCTAAATGTTCACTTTCTGTGTTCTTCTGTGCTGAAGCTGTGGGCTCCACCTTCCATGGAATTCTTCCAACTATGGAGACCATGTAAATCTCTGGGCTAAGAGGTCACTTTTTTTGATTCTGGGACATGTAGTCCCTGCACACTCTCAGTCCAGAATGGCAGCCCAGAAACTACCCTAAAAAAATATTTTGCAATACTGGCCTGGGTACAAGATGCTATCAGTGTGAGCTTCCTACACACCGGGGCTTCTCAGTATTTCACCTTCGGAGGAAGCACAGGCCCAAATCACTAGTTTCCAGAGCCACAGATGGTACAGATAAGAACTTATCAGTGCACATATTGATTGGAGACTTATCAGTGGGAATGGACCCTGGGATGTGTTCACCAGTTGATGTTATCACGCGAAGTTAAGCCACTAATAACCCTGCTTTGTGTGTCCTTCCTGCATTCTAGAGACTCAATCCCACGCTTTAATACCCATTTTGGCCTGGATGCTGTAAATATCACACATACCAATGTTAAAACATAGTAAAAGATGAATATTTCTGGAGTCTGGACTTCCATTTTCTGGTCCCATTACACGTCACGAGCCTTCGTCATAGAGAAAGCTTTGAGAGGACAGTAGTGGAGACAAGGTTTACTTGGAAAGTGGAAATCTCTGTGCTCATCATGAGAGATGTGCTGAGTCACCCAGCAGTTTGCTGATTCATCAGGACAGCTGGGGAGCCACCGTGTCAGTGAGCCAGCTCTCGCCAAAATTGCATCTCCCAAATTAGAGCCGATTTCCGTGTTCCTCTCTTAGAAAGAAATCTTACAGTCCATTTAATACAAGGAGATTCCACACTCAAGCCTTGGGTTTTCAAAGAAGTAATGATATAGGAGCTGATGTCTTATATAACAGATTGAATACCTGGCTTCACAGGTGTACCACCTTTCCCATAAGGTGGCCAGTTACTTCCAGGGGGTAGGCTTAGTCACTTCATTTTGTCCAGAATTTTTGATGATTCTGTCTCTACATACATGACTAACATACATAAAACCTCACTTATGGTAGAATTAACTAGTGGAAAGTGGATGCCAATTGGTAGGATTTCAAATATTTACTGAATGCTGTAGATTATGCCATATGTAAGGGTGAATTCCACAAATGTTCAAGTACATTTATTGTCAGATCCACTACTGACCAGACCGTGAACAAAATAAACACAGTACCAGACTCACAGAAAAACAAATACAATATAAATAACTGATATAATAAGGGGCAGGGTCTCATGTTAGGGTTCTCCAGAGATAACAGAACTTATAGACTGTGTATATATAAAGAGATTTATTTTAAGGAATTGGCTCATGCAACTGTAGGGTTGACAAGTCTGAAATCGGCAGAGCAGGCCAGCAGGCTGGAGACCCAGGGAGAGTTGATGTCACAGCTCAGGTCTGAATCCAGTTGAGAAGAATTCCCTCTTCAGGGAACCCTTTTTCTCTTAAGATATTCAACTGATTGGATGAGGCTCACCACATCGTGGAAGGCAATTTGCTTTACTCCAAGTCTACTGATTTTAATGTTACTCTCATCTAAAGAATATCTTGAAGCAACACTTAGACGGGTGTTTGGTCAAATACCACGACCTAGCCAAGCTGACACATAAATCAACCATCATGGGCTTATCACTGCTAAGTATGGGGTGCTCTGAGAGCACACAGGAGAAGGGACATAAACTAACCCGTGGGTGTGATAGGAAGACTTCTGGGATGGTGCTCAATGATGTCTCCCTCCTGCCATTCACACATCTCTCCGCTTGAGTGTGGACTGAACTGAGTGACTTGTTTCAAACTGACATAGGTAAGGCAAAGGTGTATGATTAGATTACAGGTGATTGTGACTTCCATGTTGCTAGCAGACTCTATTGCCTTCTTCCGTAACACACTCTAATAAAGCAAGCTGCCACGTGGGAGGAGTCCATGGGGCAAAGAGCAGAGGGTAACCTTCATTCAACAGTCAGAGGGTAAATGAGGTCCTGAGTTTAATAGCCCCTGAGGAACTGAATCCTGCCAAGGATCCTCAAGGAAGTTTCCACCCAGATCCTTCCCCAGTCAAGCCTTCAGAGGAGACTTCCGTCCTTCCACTGACAGGCTGATTGCAGCCTCATGAGACAACATGAAACAAGGGGACCCAGCTAAGCTACACCCAGATTCCTATTTCCAAAAAACCAAGATAACGAAGTGTGCTATTCTAAGCTAAGTGTCGGGGCAATTTGTTACACAGCAATGGTAACTAATACAATGAGTTTGATGGAAGGATGGAAGTTTCACCAGAGATGATTAATATGTGCCATGAAACATATGTGCATGTATGTCCATATCTTAACATGGTAGCAGGTAGAAACTTCAGGAGTTTGTCAGTTTGTTTATGCTGAAGCCCAAAGCAGAGGGGATGAATGCTCTGCCTTCTACATAGAAAATGCCAGAGCCAGGCCAGTTGAGTTTCTGCTTAAATTTCAGACATTGAGGAAATTCCCTAGACTACAAAACTCATGGGATTGGGAACAGGTTCTGAACTTCCTCGTCACTGTATCCCTGGTGCCTGGCACATAGCAGGCTCAAGAAATATTTGCTTTCTTTCATTTGTTTTTTCTCAATGTAGAATCCAGAATTGATCCAGACTGAATGAACATATTAATAAATTTAGACGAGGGGAAGATTTTAGCCAGGAGCAATTTCCCAGTTGTTGGGAGACATTCTGCCTATGGCTGGTAAAGGGTCTGGAGTGTGCCAGGTCTTGAGCGTGATGGACGATGCCACAGCCCAAGTCACAAGTCAGGGGTGTACCGGTCTGATCATCTGTTAAGAGTGACTGACTCAGCATTTTATATTAGGAGTAACTGTTGTGAACAGAAACTAGGCTGGGATGAAAAGAGTTCACAGCTGAGCCGGCCACTTGACAATAAGCTAGTCTGGTGCCAGGCCTTTCCTGCTGACGTGGAGCTCTGCAGTCCACAAAGGGACCCTGGATGGGGATGTGTCACTGCTGCGTGACCCACATGCTTCTGGAACCTCCAGCAGGCTCCATCTCCCCGCTGGCTCTGGATGTGCAGAGTGGAAACCACCCAGCCACTCAGCCCCGAACATGACATTTAAGGGCCCGAAAGTATCAGTGTCACCTGTTGGAAATGCACATTCTCAGGCACCACGCTAGACCTGCCCCATCACAAAACAGAAGGGGTCAGAGAAGCCGCAGTCTGTCTTAACAAGTTCTCAGGATTCTGACCCAGGCTCAAGTTGGGTTTATAGGGAGGGAAAACTAACCCAGGAAGTTCTGCAGTGTGGTCTGCATGGTAGATGATGGGGAAACGAGCAGTGGAGGTAACAGAATGCAGACATGGAAGGAAAACTGAGATAATTTGCAGAAGTTAGAATTGCCTGGGCTTGATACTCCTGTGCACAAAGTAGACGTGAAGGAAGACTCGAGGCTGGCTGAGGACTCCAGCTTGGACATTAGGGTGAACAGACTTGGTATTGATGGCAGCAGGCGTTTCCCAGGACATGGGAATTTAAGCCCTAAAAGCAGGAACATCCTGGGCGAATCCAGACAGTCAGTCATCCTAACAGTTTTGGAAATGCATAACAATGGTAATTGCCATGGACTGAACTGCGTACTCCCCAAATTCATATGTTGAAGCCCTAACCCCCATAGAACACGATTGATTTTGGGGACGTTGAGAGATTTTGCATCTGAGAACAGTCCTCGGAGAGCATTTGGATATTACTTTAGTTAGGCTCTTGCCCCATGCGTGAATGAAGATCAATCCTATGGCCTGCCTTGACGTACACAGCTCAAGAGGGCCAGCGACTCCAGGTGGGAGTTCAATCCATTGAAGAGCAGGCAGTTAGCCCAGATTTGGGGTTTGCTGCTGTTGGCAGTTGCTGTTCTTCATAAAATGCTTGATGCTGTGTGGACCTTGTGGTTTAACATCATTGATTCAAGAGTCAAGCCAATTAAGCAGCTTTATGCAGATATCAGGGAAGAAACCTCTAGGCCACCATAAAAAGAAAAAGTTCTGTTTATTCTAAGTGATCCTACTGTAAGCATATCCATCTATCATGAGAATAACAAGTGGAAAGAGAAAAACATCTCTTTTATCTCATTTCACCTTTTCATCTCAGTTGTCATGTTATTCTAGAGTCTAAAATGACAATTCTAGGGAATGGTAGAGTAGCTCGTTCGTTTCTCTATCCTAAGAGCACATCTCAGTTCTCGGAGCACTACACATGGTCAACAAGTGTGTGTTGGATGAATTGCCTTTCTAAGTGAAAAGATGACAGGACTTTGTATACTGAAGAAATGATTCATGTCAGAATGAATCAGGGAAGGCTTCCAGAAGGTGGTGTTTTGGTTCAGTTTTGGGAAAGATATGAGAAGCCAAATCTGACTGTTATCTAATTCTTCCTACTGTACTTGGCCTTGTAGGAGCACACGTTGCTTCCTCATTAGTTTGCAGCCATGACGTATAAATAGTATCCAATAGAGAGAGATCACAAAAAGAAGCAGGTTGCTGATGATGGAAAAAGTGGGGAAGAAAGACAAAGACAACTTTGAGACAGTTAATTTTCTTATGCCAAGGATCTAAAAACGTGATATTTCCTCCCAAAGCTTTATCATCTATCTATCATGATCTGCTTTATACTTATGGGGAAATGTATCCTGTATCCTCATTCATAAATTAAGGTATACTTATTGAAAACTCTTAAATTCCTTAAATACTGTGGAGAACTGGTTTTAAGTGATGAGAAGCCCAAACTGCTCAAGAAATGCTTTCTACCTAGTAATTATCCAGGCAAAAAAATGACTCTGCACTTTCTTCATATACATAGTCAAATACTGTTAAATGTCAGGTTTTCTATCAAAATCAATAAACTGGCCATTGCAGTACAGTTGTACATTAAAGAAAAAAAATAAAAATAAATACACTGGCAAGAAAACTCCACAGCCTGCCAGCCTTCCGGGGGGCTTTCCTAAGACTGGAAAAAGAACTCAATTGAAGAAACCACTTACTTGGTGGAACTGGAAGATGCCCAAATTCATAAATCAATTTTCAAATTGCAGGGAAAAAAATATTACTTCTTCAATGTCCCTAATTGTTGTTCATTATTCTAAGCCTGTGAAACTTCACCCAAGTGGCTTATTGATGAGGCTGCTTCCAAAGAACATTATTTAGGTGCAAGGGGAGAGAAAAGCTCAGAATCACACAAAAATAATAGATGGTGGGATTAGGGTACCTGATTTGATGTTGTTTGCTTTGGGCTAATTCAAGAAATAGGTATTTTTTGCATGTTTTTATTTCTCGATGTCTTGAGTTTCTTTTTCTTTGCTATTTTCTTAAAAAGAAGAAAATCATAGAGAAAAAAATCAAGGCAGGCATGTTGGAAAGAACATAGACACCAAGTCTGTTTTTTCTCTTGAAAGCTATCTCAGTGAGCTATTAAATGGGTGGATAGATTAAAAACTGGAAGCGCAGGCCTGGTATCTACAACAGGATTTCTCAGGACCTAGCCTGTGGGACAAGGAAAGTACCAAGCCTCCCTGGGAAGTACTTTCATTAATCCACCTGGATCATCCAGGAAACACCTGGAAATAGCTTCAATCCTGAATGGAAAATTTATGGCTGCTTTTCCATGAGGGCATCTGAGAAAATGAACTGTCTCTTTGATAAGTCAATGCCAAACAATTCATGAGGCCAGAGGATTGTGTATGGTGGTGGGCAGTTAGCTCTGGGCTTCACGTTAAGGTTTGAACAGTCAGCTCATTCATCAGGCATCCCTTAGTGAGGTTCAAGACGGTAATGACGGTCTGTTTTGGTTCTTCTATATTCTACCTAAGGGTTATCACTTTGTCTAAGGGCCAGAACTCCATTATACAATCTACGAAATTGCTAAGGAGACAGGGAAATTTAGGCCAGCTCTGATCCCGGCAAAAGAGAACACAAATTGGGGGACCACCTAGCATCTATGCCACAGTCAGGAAAAAATATTGTTCTTCAAGCATTCAAGGAAATGATTCCTGATCCAGATTCCCTAGAGGAAGTGAGATCAAAGGGGAGACTGGGGGTGCAAGTGAGGGTTAGGCAGGTGAAGGGGACGGGATGAGGGAAGGTCAAGGTTTCCTAATTAGATGGCTCATCGTGGCTGACATAGAGCTAGAGGACCTGGATGTCGTTAGCATAGGGTGTTCCAGAAACCAGGAATCATTGCAGTGCAACTGGGGTTCTGGGGGAAAGGAGCCTGGAGAGTGTGGATGCTAGAGAGAAGTAGGGGCACAGATTACAAAGTTCTGGCAACCCGTGAGAAAAACCTTGTACTTTCTCCTAAGATTGTTTGGGAAACAGGGAGAGAAGTTGGGGCCCTGGAGACCAGTGAAAACATGCTATAATCCAGGAGAGAGAGATGTGGTATAACTTTTAAAAGCCAGAAAGAATCATACATCATGCCTATTTCTTTGACAGATTATTCTGTGTAATTAATTTTTGAAATTGAATTGTCTGGTTGATGATGCTTTAGAGCAGCAGCCAAGGGCTCTGGGGCCCTGAGAGGGTCACACTTGAGTTTAGGGCACTTGTTCTGTTCTACAAAGCCTCCTATTCACCTGGCCTATGTAAGAACCTTTCAGGTGGTCAGTGACAAAACCCAAGTTTCAACTGGCTTCAAAGTAGAAGTTTGCTGTTTCATATAAACTCTGAGATGGTCAAGGGTGAGTGCAACTGGCTCCAGAGTTCTCTCCTCTGCATTCTGGATTTGCACGTGGGTTCGTAGTTGCAGCCCCTTCTGCCTTATTTCTCGTCACCATCCTCATCTGTGTTTATATTCCAGCTAACCTTATTTCCAGGAAGTTCACAGCAAAGCCAAGAGTGCCCAGGTCTTCTTGCCTTTGATCATGTTGGACATGTTGCCTGCAGTGTTACCCCAACCCTCATTCTTGATTCACACCCATTCGAACCTCCCTGCTCTTGCAAACTGCCACTGGCTCCAGGGGGTACTCCCTCCCCTCCTCCCCCGGGTGGGTGCCTTTCTCAGGACTCCCCAGCACCTGGCGAGCACAAATCACATGCTATTAAAATTATTGGATTTCTGCTGTATCTAACATTTTGCCTGGCTTGACGAGAATGTGGGAGCCAGGCAACATTGTCACCATCTTGACTATTCATAATAGCTCTAATGAGTAGGTGACAGTGTACGGACTTCACGTGGAGCTTATGCCAGGAACTCTACTAGGACCTTTGTGGACTTCTGTCATTAACTCTAGGAAAAGGTGATGATCAGTTACCCATTTTAGAGACAAATAAAATAATGCCCAGGGAGTTTGACAGTTCATCTGTGGCTACGATAAGTAGACAATGGAACCAGAATATAGATGAGGTACACTTGTCCATCAGCACAGAGGGATAGTGACCCCTCACCTGACTTAGTCCCCGACCCCTACAGGTTCACCTCCTACCATTCATTTTCCCTTCCCCAGCACCCTGCAGCCTCCTCAGTCCTCACTCCTTCCCAGAACGGCCAACCTCATGACTGAGTCCTTCACTCTTGCTGGAGAATTGCCCACACACACTGCTGCTCATTCCTGGGGTCTCAGTTCAAAGTCACCTCCACTGGGAGCCTCCCAGAGGCTCCAACTGTGAATTAGGCCACCCCACTGTCACTCTCAGCCCCTTCTTGGGCTTGTTTCTGAGCAGGTGAGGTCACGCATCCTTGGGTGCTCTCTCTAACAGAATGCCCACTCCGGACAGCAGGAAAATGGCATCTTCTACAAGAGAAGACCCTAAGCCCATCTTTAAGATGTGCAATTGTTTTATAACCAGTGAGACTATGGAAAGTGTTTGTTTAAAATGCATATACTTCTAGAATTCTGGAAATCTTTTCGTGTTCTCTTGGGAAAAGACTTCACCTTTGTAAACTTTACTATGTTTAAGGAAAATTCTTTGTGGAAGGCTCTGACACCTTCTTACGTTCAGAAGTCTGCCATTTAACTTCCTTGGGCTTCAGTGGTAACACAGGGTAAAAAATCAAGGTCTAGTCCAAACTCTATATCCCGAGTACTGATGCGAGGAAGAGGAAAGAGAAGTGACTAAGGAGTAATTATGGACAGAAACATAAAGTAATAAAGTTCATACAGAAATGAAGGTATGGTAATTATCTCATGAGCCCATTTCAATCAGAAATAGCATCAAAGTAAATATGATCCAACATTCAATTTGCTGGATTCAATTTTCTGGATTCAGAGATCCAGATTTTTCCTAATACTATCCAATTGAATACTGAGTGCCAAAGTTAGTTGTTCAGTGATGTTTTGTGACAGGAAAAAAGTCAATTGAATTCTTTCAAAATACAAGGTCAAATAAATGCTACTATCTACATCAAAGAAAATGGAAGTGCTTAAGCCAGACTCACTGACTACCTTTCCTCTGGCATGTCCCATTCCTGGCACTCAGAAAGCACAAGATAAATGATTATTGAATGAATAAGTGCTGTTTCCCTCTGGAAGAATGGTCTGCTCTCTGAGAATTCAGTGCTGGGAGATTTGGGGACCTGACGACCATTCTAATCCTGAGTGGACAGGTGTCCCAAGACTGGCCATGCCCTCAGTGCTATGGCAGAGAGGCGGATGTCAGGTGGAAGGGATGTTTTTTAGTAAGATTGACATCAATCAGTTTTCTCCTCCTTACTCTTTCAACTTCCATTATAGTTGAGCAGGACTTCATGGCAGAGTGTCCCAGGAGAGCAGGCTGGGGGTCAATGCACAGGGACAGGAGCGGATGGGGAAGGCCTGGGGTTCTGTTTTGGTTTTTTCCCAAGTTTCTGAGAAATCTGCACAGAACTAACTCTAAGGTAGGGAAAATGGAGAGATGTTGGTCCAAGGGTACAAACTTCAGTTATATGATAAACAAGTTCCTGGGATCTTATGAATAGCATGGCGACTATAGCTAATAATACTGTATTGTGTGCTTGAAATTTCATAAGAGATTTTAGGTGTCTTCACCCTACACACAGTCACTGTGGGTGGGGATGAATGTGATAATTTGATTGTAGCAAACGTTACATAATGTATACGTGTATCAAATCATCGCCTTGTACACGTTGAATAGACACAATTTTTACTTGTCAATTATACCTTCATAAAGCTGGAAAAAATAAACAGAACTAATTCTAACGTACCAGTTTTCACTGCCAGGCAAACAAAGCGGCATTCGAGCCGAGCCCCGTGGCCCGGCCGCCCCACTCCCCTGTGCCGGGCCGCCCTTGTCAATAGCCGCCTTGTTGCTGGTCGCAGCCCCCGTGGGGTTACTAGGGGACTCTCTCGACTCAATGGGCTCCCTCTCTGCCATTGTCTCCTGATATCAGCTTACAGTCTCAAGGATATAGACTGCATCACAATTAGTCATCATGTCCAGCAGTCCCTGAAACTTATTTGTCGCGCAGAGATCATTGGCCTTTGTGACAGGGACAAAGGGAGGCTTGTTGGGAGCTGGACACAAAAGGCAAACACAATGTATGGATTTCTGAATAATACAAAGGCGGAGGAATAATAGCAGCTGGGCAAACGGCTACGCTATTGACAGCGGAGGGCCCTGCCCCAGCGCGTTCTAGCTTTGCCATGAATTTGCCTGACCCGGTCCTTCAAGATTTTTCTGGCAGGAGGGAGACGACCTGAACCAGGCAGGTAGCCTGGCACAAGCAGAAAACTGGCTTCGGCAGAAAGGAATTTTTCTGGGAGAGATGGGCCGTGTATGTTTATGGAGCACGTCCTATAAAGTTCTGCGTGGGAGAGGGAAGTGATGATTCCTGTCCTTTGAGAATAAATAGAAGCTTCAGACGAATACATTCAAATGTCTTCAAGTGTGTGTGTCTGAGTGTGATTGCATAAGAGTGTGCATGTGATAATGTGTGTGTGCAGACATGAGTATCTGCATATGCATTACATGTGCATGCATGTATGACTGCACATGTGTATGGGAGCGCAGTGAGAACACATACATGAATATTAGCAGGTGCAAGTAGATGCATGTGAATGTATGCAAGAACACGCACACATGAGTATATAGTGCATGCATGAGGGTGCGAGAGTACGCATGTGAGTGAATTAGGTGGTTGCATGTACATAGGAGTCTGCTTGGGTGAGTGCATGTGATCACATGTATACTTGGGCTTTCTTGCGTGTGTGCATGTGATCCATGCACTCCACACTGGGAGATCAGCATCAATTCTGTCCCAAGTTTGTTCGGCTCTCCTAGAGGACACACCAGCTCAAAGGCCCATCAGCTGCTGGGCTCCTCCCCACAGTGACAGCTGCCTATTGGCTCTGCTGACCCAGGGACTGCAAAAATCCCTGCAGGGCCGCAGAGGGATCGCAGAAAGGGTCTACTCAGCAAAGATAGCTGGGTGACTGCAAGGAACTCGGGATATCTGATCTGATGTGACCAATAAATTCCCTTTCACATGTGATGGCCATTTCATCTCCCCAGAGCTTTTCATCAGCCTCGTTGGCAAGTTTTTCAGACTCTTCAGGTTTCAATATGTTTTATATAAATCTTATAAGTATATACCCTTGTTGAAGAACAGAATGGAGAAAGGTTTCAGAAACTAGATATTTCTCCAGCTAGTTCCGTATTTTATTGGTGTATCTGTCCGCTGGCCAAAATCAATTCCTCCTTCTCTTCTCTCCCTTTTTTCTGTCCTTACTTTCCTTTATTTCTTCTCTCTTCTTCCCCCTCTGAATGCAGGTGTATTCCCTACGGCTGTGTGCAGACAGCCTTACTAAGTTTTTCTCCTGTGACACACTGACCAACCACCTCTTGTGCCCTTATACCGATCCAAACAGCAGCTAATGTTTGTGAAGCTTTTCCTCTGAGTTACTTTTCTTAACTAAAGTACAGTAAGAAACCAGGTGTGATTTACAAAGTACCGTAGCTGTGTCTTTGTCGTGGGCATAAGTACTTGGTTTTGCAGATCAAATATGTCCATGACAGTGGAAGTTGGGTTTTCAAAAATTGTCTACTGCATTCACGGGGCTTCCTGTAAATCCAGAGATATGCTCATCTTCCTCTTCATTTCTCACTCGTTCCTGACTGTCACTGATTCATTCCTCTTTAAGTTTCTCAGAGTTGTGGGTTATTAACAAGATGTGCACGCTTAGCTGTCTCTGCTCTGGTACTTTGTGAGGGTGGGCGAGTTCACTCGCTCATCCATGCATTTATTCATTGCTCATTCTGTTATTTCACAAATATTTTAAGTATCTACTTATGCACCAGGCACTGTTTAAAATTTGGGGAAGGCAGTAGCAACTGAGATGAAAAAACCTTCCCTACAAAGCATACATTCCTTCTAAAGGAGGGGGACAAGGATAAGAAAAGTACAAGCCACTTCCAAAGTGCTAAGTTATCTCTGAGCCTTGGTTTCCTATCTGCAGAACTTGGGTTATAGCAGGACTCACCTCTGTGTACCTCTCTTGTTTGGAAACACAAAACACCCTAAGCACAGTGTCTGGCCAAGGGGAAGTGATCAACCACGTTGGCTATTGTTACTTTTGTATTAAGGCATTCCTGACATTTGCATGGCCTTGTAAGTTAAACTTCTGTAGAATGAAGAAACATCTGGGTAATTGTTACTAACTTTCTAAGGTTAGGTTGGCATGCCTTTGTAAATTTAGATTCTTAATGCTGATTCCTGACTCTGCCACTTAGCAGCTATAGAAGACTGAATTTCCCTTTTCACCTGATTTTTCTCAACTACACTAGGATAATAAGATGCAAGATATAAAGTACTGAGCCCAGAAATGAGTCAAGAAGGGTCACAGCTCTCAGGTGGTGACACAGAGTGAGGAGAAGCTCTGGGAAGCTACAGACCTGCATCCCGCTCCCAGCCCCACTTTGAACACTGTGGCTCAGTTGAGCTACTTCGCTCTATCAGCTTCCTCATTGTATTATAACTTAGATAATGCTTACCTTTTAGGAAGGTGAAGATATAAAAATAATGTATCTGTGACCCACACAGTGGGCAATGAACACACTGACTGCCATGTGAGTTGTATTTAACTCAGGCTAGATTTAAGCCCGGGGCCTTGTGAAGCCAAACCCTAAAGTTGGTTCCTGAAAATCTTAGTTCTTAGATCTTGTTACAGTTAATATTGACAATCTAATTCTAAAAACATGGATTGCGTTGCATATAACTCATGCACAGAAAACAATAAAAAAAAATTAGAAAGGATCGTTTTGTTTTAATAAAACACCATGGCCCCTGGGGGGGAAAATATTTTTTTCTAGTGTGGCAGTCAATGTGTTAAAGGTTCATTCTCTCGCCAGTGAATCGGGTAGTGTGAATGAATGAATGAACTAAAAATGGAGTGATACACACTTTTAAATTCAGTGAGGAAAAAAATTTGGCTAAATCTATCTTTCATTTTTCTTCCCTCGTAATTCTCATATCTTTGTTTCAGATTTTTAAAAAACATTCAGCCTTATCTTTTATGTCAAAGGTCAATAAACAGTGGCCTGTAGGGTCCAACCCAGCCTGCCACACATTGCTGTACAACTCATGAGCCTAATGATGGCTTTAACATGACAGGAAACAAATACTTTGTCACAGGTGAAAATTGCATGAAATTCCAGTTTCAGTGTTCACAAATGAAACCACTGGAACAGCCGTACCTATCCCTCCACGTGTTGTCTGTGGCCGCTGTCGTGATACAAGGGCAGAACTGAATAGCTGTGACGATGTACAGCCCACAGGGCCAGAAACGTCTGCTCTCCAGCCCTTTAAGAAGTTTGCCAACAACCCCTGCTCTAGATTCCTAATTTAATCTTTGTTATTTCTGCCAGTCATTCTCTTAACCAACTGAAGCTTTTATTTTCAAGAACTCAAATTTGTAGCGACCGAGTTATCCTCGTATTAATGTTACGATGGCCCATGGAATCACTCCAGGGATATCGGATACACTTACCTGTTTTCTCTATTAAGTCTATTTCCTTGTACATTACCTCCTTTTAAATTGTGTCCCTCCTTTGCAAAGGCCTTTTCCCTTAAATGTTATGTTTTGGTTTTCCATATCCGTGTGCTGTTGGGATAGTGGGGAATAAGGGACTAAAAAGTGCTTCCCACAGGCCAAATGCGAAACACCGGCCATCCTTGATGGATGGATGGATGGATGGATGGATGTCCGGAATATAGGAACTTCCTCTCTGGCATGTAGCAAGAGGGCTGGCCTGAACCTGAAACTATCTTGTCTTCCTGGTGGGGCCGGGCACCCTAAGTCACCTGGGACTATTTGCTTCTCCATTTCCTTCACCCAGCTCTGGAAAAATCTCCTTAGTCCAACCCTCTAGGAAATGGGTCTATGGTCAACATAGGACTCTATGAAATGCTTAGCATTACATATAAAACACGTGCAACATTTGCATGAGATTGTACGGCCTGTGTCAGCTCCTGAAAGGAATCTATACCATACCGCCCACCCCCCAAAATTAAAAATATTAAGACTCGCTATATTCACTGTGGAAATGAAGAATGATCATGCACCAAGAGTATCTCATTCAGCTACAGAAAGAGTGCTTAGGATCAAGAACAACACCCTGATTATTTGGGAATCATGAGAGCCAAACCAGTTGCACCAAATGAATTTAAAGCAGTAGACGAGAGTTGTTCTAACACTATCATTGAAAGTCTGAGATACACCAGAAATGGCTCCATGTACTTTTGCCTACACGGTCTCATGGACTCCTGATAAAACCAGCATAAAAACGGTAGTGTTCAAATGTTACATACAAAGACACCAAGGCTCAAAAATATGGGTATAGAACCTGCCTGGCCCTGTTTGGACCCTCCTGAGCTGCATCAGATGAGACGCCTCCAACTGCAGGGCTCGCTTAGCCGATGGAACGCCAAGCATTTACAACTGCTTTATTTGCCCTGGTTTAAAGACCAGGGGAAATTGAACCCAGAGGAATTGAGCTTCCTGCCATTGTCCACACAGCAGCAGGGAGAGCCAATCACACCCCGACGCTTCGGTCCTGGGGCCTGCGCGTGAATCCCAATCCCAAAACGCCACTTGTTCCCCGTAATGAGAGTCACCCTCCCTTTAATTAAAATCCCCTTACAAATGTAGACATTCCGCTTCTACTAATAATGACTCAGGGAAGATTTTTAGCAATCAGCACTACATAAATATCTGTACCTCCTGGAAAGACCGTCACGGCTGCAGCATTTCTCCCTTCCTCTAATTTATTATTTATATACCACCGCAGATAGACACAGCTCTTTGTGGCAATTAACATGGGCCGTCCAGTCTCTGCTCTTTGCAGTATGAGGCTGCAGACAAGCATTACCGCTTCGATCACAATTACTATTAATTGGCGAGCTCTCCCTTCTCTATAAAATATGTACTACCCCAAAGTGCGATAAACCACCCAAGGAATGTGGACTGCATGTCGAGAGATGCATTGTGAGGGCTCCGGATTTAACAAGTCACTTACCCTGTAATTATGGGGGACGGGGGGAACTTCTTAATGGGGCAGAGGACATGTTCCCAACAGTGGGGTGGGGGGTCTGGCTGCAAAACCAAGAGTTTCCCATGATAAGACGAGCCACAGGCTGACAGCAAATGGCCCAACACGTCACACTAGTGGTTTTATTTTTAATATGGTCGAAGGACCAGCATGAATTCCTTGATTCATGAAATCCTTTGGCCTAGCTCAGAAGACTCAAACTTCCTATCAATGCATCATTCATTCATCTTTTCCTAAGTCACGGGCCTGCTCTGTGTCCAACATCGTACTTGAATCTAGACCCTGGGATACCATGGTGAATGTGGCATCATCCCAGCACTTGGGAAGCTGACTCTTGGTAACAGATGCTACGTCAGTTGACCGTTGGGTCACAGAGTGGGAGAGGCCAGAAGCTGAAAGTCAAGGTGTCGGCAGGGCCAAGCTCTGGGCCAGAACCCTTTCCGGATTCTCCCTAGCTCCCGGCAGTTGCTGGTGTCCTAGGAGCTCCTTGGGTTGCAGCTATATCAGCTCGATTTCTGCTCTGATGGTCACATGGCCATCTTCACGTCATCTTCCCTTTGTGTCTATCCAAATTTCCCTTTGCATAAGGACACCAGTCATACTGAAATACGGCCCACTCTAATGACCTCAACTTGGTTAAATCTACAAAGACCCTATCTCCTAATAAGGTCACGTGCTGAGATGTGGAGGGTTAGGATGTTGATATGTCCACTTGGAGGAGCACAATTCCACCTGTAGCACCCACTTTTCTTACGATCGGCATCCACGGGATTTAAAGCACTTTAGTTTTCATTGAGTGTGAGTTAAAAACATGAATGCCACTGTGATGGCAGGGAAGGGCCTCTGCGTACATTGCCAACACTCAGGGTCTGCTGCTGCCCAGCTCAGCACGAGGCCGGCCAGCCGAGGGCCACAGCCCTTCCCCTAACTCTGGAATCAACGTTCTTAGATGAGTAGAGAAAAGACTGGAAGGAAATCTGTGTAACGTGTGATGCAAATAGAGATATTTTAAAAAATACCTTCCTTATACATTCTGGCTGTTTCACCTGCATATTTTCTATGATAAAGCATTGCTTCCGAATTTCAAAAATGAGTATTCTCTTACTCATACTATTTTTTTATACCTAAGATTCATCTTGTTTCTGGCCCTCTACTGTCTTAATTAACCCTCCGTGATGCCTGTTCATTTCATATTGTCCTGTGGTCCATCCAAGTTTGAGTGAAAACTTTTACAGATGTTTTTGCCGAGTCCGGGGTCTTCCTGGGTGAGACAATCGGGCTTTTCATGGTTCTAGGCCCACAGCAAACATTTGAAAACAACTTCTGGATTGCTTGATGCTGGAAAAGGTTGTATACTTGTCATTCGGTTGAAGACTTTTGGAAATTTTGAAGCTCTTACACTCAAACAAGATGCCTTGAGTAGGTCTGAGGGGTAGAAACTAAGGTACGGCCTGTATCTATTTTCTAATAGCCCTGAGTGTATGGCCAGTAATGTTTCACTTGAAAATCTGGATAAAGTAAAGTAGAAAATAAAATAAAACAAACGAAACAAAATAAATCCTGGGAGTTAATGATAAGAAAAAATGAAACCAGCCGGGGTTCGGTGCCCTAAATCGGGGACTCGGGGACATGATGGGAAAGCAGGGGGAGATTGCTTCTGTCTTTGCACCGTCAACTGTCTGTCCTTATGGGACAAACAGCAGCTCCTTCACCCTGTCAGCAGCCTCCGATGCATCCTCACCTTTAATAGGATTGAACAAGCCACTCCGCAGTCCCACCTCCAACCTGGAGAATTCCCGTCTCAAGGGACACCACCCATGGCCTGGTGACACAAAATGCCCTTGGCACTATCCTTGAAATGCATTTGCCTTACCCCTGACAGTAAAATTTGCATATGTCATCCGGCTGCTCTGTCCCCACCCACACATGCCTCTGGGCCCTGGAGTCTGCGATGGGCTTGCTGCCGCCTGGGCGCGACCTGGCTTGGAACAGACCTTCCAAATGGAGACTGCTCCTCGGGAGGTGATGGTGCCAAGTGCCCGAGATTTAAAATGACAGGGTGCATTTAAATGTAAATTTACCATTGAAGAACAAGTCTTCACTAGTGGAAGTTTACTTCCATAGTCTGCAAGTTCTGTCTCCAGCACGGCTGGGATAAGGCCAGGATCTCCACCCAACCAAATGCAGACTGTGCCTAATGTGCTCTTGTTTCCAAGCGGACAAGGAGGCCAAGGAACCGGGGGTGGAGGTGCCCACCACCCTGGGGGAAACCTTCACCATAGGAACATTGACCCTATTCAAACCCTGGATGCTGCTTCTGAGTTGAGAGAGGGGAACATGCACACATTCTAATGCAGGCAGGCAAGATCAGATACAGCCTAGCACACATAGTACACCCAACTCTATGTTCTTCTACACATGTGTGCACATAAACAGATGTGCACACGTGCTTGCACACTTGTAACCGCAAGGAGTGTTGAGGAGTGTGTGTGAGCTCTTGACTAGAGCTGCTTGGGCTCCAGTGCTGGCTTCTCCTAAGCTGTGTGATCTTGGGCGAGTCATTTCATCCTGTTGTTAAATGAGAAACAATCATACCTACCTACTGTGGTCAGTACACCAGAGCACTCATTCAAGTTATTACCACCACCACCATCATCCATGTACTCCAACTGCAGACACCAGTGAGTGAGCACGTCTGCAGGCTATTTGTTCCCATGCTGCATCTTGCCTGGAAAGCTCACCCTTAGGCAGACGGCAGCCGATTGGAAATGCAAACTGCCTTGAACAGATCTACAAGTTGCCCAGACAGGTGGAGTCGCTGTAGAATCAGACCCAAGCTTCTGTTTGCATGTCCAGTTGAAACACACAACAATACAACCACAACTTGAAAAAGGACTCGGCCTGTGTCTATAAGTTAGCTTATTGATTCTAAAACTTCTTTACCATCACATAGGGTTCAGGAGACAAACCCTTCTTACCCAAACCTTATAAGACTAACTTACGTGCTGAACACTTAAGATACAGAAGCGAAAAGACCTGGTTTCTGCCCCGGAGCAGGGCACGCTCCAGTGCGGGAGGTAGATTTGCTAATAGGCCACGATGGCAGGGAAGGTCTAATAAACTGCGGGATTATTAGAAGAAGGGCTTGGTAACCAATGAGGCTTGGAGGGTGGGAAAGTGCCTGAGGAGGGCTTTATATCAGAAGTGAGAGTCTCGCTGGGACTGAGGGATAGTCTCGGGAGGAGTGAGGTGGGGCAAGTGTCCCTGGCACAGGGAACAGCATGTGTAGACTCTGGAATGAGCCACTTGGGTGTGGCCACAGTTCAGGGCTTGCACTTAGGGGCGGCTCAGCGTGAAACTGGGAAGGCAGGCGAAGGAAATGTTGGTCCTTTCACTGCCCAAGCCTGGGTTCATCACATGCTCCATGCAAGACGCCACCCCAAAGGGAGAGTGACCTTCAGAATTGTCTGTCTTGTCTTGACCACGCTCCTGGTCGTGCCATCTTCAAAGCTCACCTCTTCCGAGCAGCTTTCCCTGACTCCCCCTACTGTACCTTTCTGCACATTTGTGCTCACAAATGTGCAGCCTTGACCCAGCTGTGCATGGGACATGTGAATTATCATCCTGACATGCCATCCAGGCGACACCATTTGAGCCCAAAGAGCATGCACTGAATGGAAAGAACCTGGTCATTTTCCAATGGCCAATTGCAATGAGGGGGAAGGAATATAATTTGCTCATGGCCCTCCTTTTTTTTTTTTTAATTAAAAACATTCATTCAAAAATGTAGCTCAACGCAGAGTTGCTGAGCACCTTTGCGGTGTCAGGAGTAATCCAGTCCTTCTCTCCTGAATGCCAGCTTTTGGCGTCACCAGGAGGGACAGAGCCTGCTCCCAGGGCAGCTGGGTGGGAGCACAGGAGCCTGCTTCCTTCCCTCCCACCACGGAGCGGGAGGGACAAGCCTTCTCCTACAATCGTCGCCTTCACAATTGTGAATTCAAACCACCCAGTTACATAACACAGCATTTGTGACGGGCCATTGTTCCAGCCAGCCCTCTGAGCTTTTGTTCCTTCCTCTGTGCGCCAGCCCTTGAATGGTCACCCATGCAGGGACCACGCGGCATTCTGCATTCTCCTTTTTCCCCCCTCAGTTGAAATGGATCTTTGCAATCGCCAGTTATTTACAAATATTCGAGTTTCCTCCTCCGTCGCATGCCACGATGGTTTCTAACTTGCAAAAATGAAAGGATAGAAACATGGGGAAATAAAGGTAGAAATCACACTTACGTGATGCGGGTCTGCACATAACAGACAGGTAGAGGGAAGACAAGCCCAGGTGCCTGGAGAGACTCCAATCATCGTCCGGGTATGGACGTAACGCCCTTCCTTTCTCCATGGCAAATTTTATGTCAGCTTGCACCCAGCTCTAATTAAACGATTCAGTTGCTGTTTGTTGCCAGGGTACTACTTTATCTTAAGTATCTGTTTTTGTGTGTATGTGTGTGAAAAAACTATTTTAGCATACATTTTTCCTCTGAAAAAGCATGATGGAATTGGGGAAAAAAACAGGCCATAAACATGTTGCCCCAAATTTTAAGGATCCTCTAAAAAAATTGAAAGGAGTAATACTCAATTACAAGATGAGAATACTTGTAGGTTTCTACCTTTGGCTCTCTGGCGAGGCTCGGAACAAACTGTCATTGTGAGCTGGAGTCTGACTCTCTCTACCCCGGGGCTGCTGGCTAAACAGTTGTGATCGAATTGACAGTCCTGTCGTTCAGGGGACCCTCTCTGAGCAACTCACTCCCTGAGTCAGCAGTTTGGATGACCGAATTGGCCGTGGTTCCAACATCTGCAGGAACATCCCAGGCTGACCCACATGGCTCTCTGTTTCCAAGTGGAGTCTGCCGTTGGGGGGGGGGGTTGTCTGACCATTTCCTTTAGGATCTGGCCCTGTGTCCCAGGGTCCAGCCTGGGAACCATCCATGTGGTTCACAGACCCGGGAATGCCTGTGATCTGACCTGGTACAAACTGTGGCCTGAGTTCCAAAACCTGAGAGGGATGTTGATGGTGATGATGTCTTATCTCCTCCTCACTGGGGTTTGTTCATTCATTAACCCACCCAGGTAAAGATCACGTGTGCAGATAACACATACTGAGGGATGGCCATGTGCCGGCCAGTGAATCAGATGCTTTTATGAGCATCATGTCATTTCATCCTCCCAACAACCCTATTATTATCCCAATTTTACGATGAAGACACTGAGGCCCAGACAGAATGACAAAAACACAACACCTAAGGGAGGAAACTGGACTTGGAATCCGGGAAGCTTGAAGCCAGAATCTGTGATTGAAACCAGAGAAAACACTCTACCCTCCTCCATTCTCTCATTCAGGAAGCGTATTTGGATCACTTTGCATGTTTACGTGTTTGAGAGAAAATAAAATGATGTCCTTTGATCCTGCAAAACAGAGGCAGAGCAAAAAGCCACAATAGAGTGCAGTAAGTTCTTAGGTAGCATCCTTGACAGGTTCTTGCAAACTGTGACTTTAAACAATATGACACACAGCAGGTTCCAGAATAATGTCACTTCGTTCAACTTTCTTTATACAGTTGATGAGGAAAACATTTTTGTAATATATCCTTTCACTTAGTTGCAGTTGCTAAGAACTCACTGAAGTCATTAAGGGAGGACTGACTTTATACTGCAGTGTGTTCTTGACAGACATTGTGTTCATCTTATATGACTGTGTAAGAAAAATTGCCACAAACTTAGAGGCTTTAAAAGACACTCACTTAGCTCATAGTTTCTACAGAGCTGGAGTCCGGGTGGGCGTGGCCGGATTCTCTGCTTAGCTTGACTTTGGCCTTGTAAAACCCTATGGACTAAGCTGGGCTCTTATCTCCTGGATCTGGGCATGAAACTGTTTCCAAATTGGACCATGGGCAGCATCCAGTTCCTTGTGGTTGTAGGACTGAAGTGTCGGTTTCCTTCCTGGCAGTCCGCAGAGCCAGGGACGCTCCCAGCTTCTAGAGACCCACCCCTCTTTGGTCCTTATCACATAGTGTTTCCCATCTTCAAAGCCTATCACATTGTCCTTGTGCTTTAAATCTATCTGACTTCCCTTCTGCCACCAGCCGTGAAAACGCTTCTGTTCTTAAAAGGCTCGCCTGATTGGGACAGGCCTACCTGGATAATCTCCATGTTAAGGTCACCTGACTTCGACTCTAATTACATCAGCAAAATCCCTGCACATCAAGACCTGGATTGGGGTTTTATGAAATAGCCAGGTGACGGGAATCTTGGGCAGGGGTTTCATCGGGATTCTGCCTCTACCAGAGAGATCAAACTGGGCAATGGAGGGTGGGCGTCTGAGCGGGACAGACAGGGCTGGAAGAGAGTATGCACTGGATGCCTCTCCGCAACGCCCTGTACCAGCCAGCCCAGGCCTTGCCACGTGACTCAGCCTCGATAGCCGGATTCTCATCTGTCTGCTGGGTCTCATTTTCCATTTGTGAAGATAGGGGTAAAATTATTCAAAACCTCATGGGGATTTTGAGAGAATTAAATCGAGATAATGCTCGTAAAAGGTTTTGCACAGTGCCTGGCATGTCATAGATGTGCACTCATCATTGGCTATCATCACTCTTATTATCTATGCTTAATTTTGTACTTAGAAGTCACATTGTTCATACTAATAAAATGTGAAATAAAAATAAAGGGATGGTTTTAAAATGAGGTGATAACGTCTTTTTTAGACTCCTTTTGGGAGGACGATTTAGAAAGAGCCTGGGTGGGCATTTCCTTTCAGTTGCTTGGCTTTTACCCCAATGGCGCTCGCCTCTAGGGGCCAGCGTGTCCCACCCAGGCAGTGCTCAGAGCAGCTACACTCTAACAATAATAGGGACAGTAACAATAGCTAACTAAGGACTTGCTGTGCATCAACCTCTGCCAAGAACTTTAAATATTTTGACTCTTAGTATCTGTTTCACAAGGCTGTTGCAGAGACTAAGATGATCCCCTTTCCACAGCTGGGGAAACTGAGGCTCAGTGAAATTTCACAGATGGTAAGAGGCAGGGACGCAGAAACACCCAAGCACTCTGGCCCAGCTTCAAGTATTTTTGACTTTGCTCTCCTCCAGTGCATCCAACCACTGGCTTTTCCTGGACATGCCCAGGTTGCTCATTTCTTGCACACAGCCTGTCCATTCCATTAGACAAACGCCCTGATGGAATATGAGCTATAGCCTTCTGGGTCTCACTCAAGCCACTCTCGGGGGACTCTGAAACTTGAGGCTTCTTTAAATACTGCTAGATTTCCACACCAAAGCCATCAACAACACACAAACACACCTCCCTGGACTCTGAAAGATGGCCCAGAAAGGCCCACCTGACTTGCTTTTCTTTGACTTTAGATGCCTGCTTGCCTGCCTGCTGCCTTTACATAATAAAAACACTTTTTGTGTCTTGCTACCAGGTATGATGACACGATTATTTGTCAGGTACCACGCCAATCGCTTTATATGCATTATCTCATCTAATCCTCCCAGGAGCCGATGAGGTAGAGTGTCTCCCAATTACAGACGAGTAAATTAAGGCACAAATTGGTTAAGAAATTTGCCCAAAGCCATGGAGCTCTACTGAGTAGCAGAGCCAGTTTTAAAAATAAAACAACAAAGAATCAGGTGAACCAACAGAAAATATCTGAATGTCTCCAAAACACAGGTTCTTATCCATTGTATCCCAATGCCTCACCCAGGAGAATATACCCTCCCTCTTACTTTGCCACATCGGGGTTTTTTTTTTTTTGGGGGGGGGGACAGAGTCTCACTTTGTTGCCCGGGCTGGAGTGCCATGGCATTAGCCTAGCTCACAGCATCCTCAAACTCCTGGGCTGAAGCGATCCTTCTGCCTCCACCTCCCAAGTAGCTGGGACTACAGGCATGTGCCACCATGCCCGGCTAATTTTTTCTATATATATAATTAGTTGTCCAATTAATTTCTTTCTATTATTAGTAGAGACTGGGTCTCGCTGTCGCTTAGGCTGGCCTCGAACTCCTGACCTTGAGCAATCCACCCGCCTCGGCCTCCCAGAGTGCTAGGATTACAGGCGTGAGCCACCGCGCCCGGCCGCCACACTGGGTTTTTAAAAGCTGGATCTGAACTGTATCACCTGGCCCTGAGCTGGACCCACCACAGGACACAGCTCGTGGTGATGGCCCACCGAGTTTTAAGGCACTGGCGATCAGACCCCCCTCCTCAAGCGAGGCCACTCGAGCCCAGCACACGTCTGGATGGGCGCCATTTGCACAGGGCGGGAGCTCCTCTGGCACTCAATTGCAGGGCCACAAGAGCAGGTCCCTCTCAGGACCCTGGAGACAATTAGCATTGACTGATCACGTTGTCCAGCCGACAGCTGGGGAAGGAACTTCCATCTCGGCAGAATCCCAGAAGCCAGAGTGAAACATCAGGTGTGATAGGGTTTCATTCTGGGTGGGCCAGTTTTGAAACTCAAAACTGATAAACATGTCTGGGAATTGGAAAGACTGACTCAGAAATCCCCAGGCCCTTGGCTGCACCATTAAGTTAAGGCCATGGATCCCGCAAGTGAGCTCTCCGTAATCTTCCCTGCTGCTTGCCTGACGCCACCCCCTCCTGGTCCCCGCCCTGCGCGATACAGCTGCCTCGTCAAGTGTGAATCATGAAACCACATAAACTGCAATGGGGCCGCCATCCTCCCGCCAACTTCTGGGAATATAAACAATAATAACGTAAATACGACTTACTAGAGGCTTAGGTAAAGTGCTTAAAGGAAATCTATATATATATATTTTTTTTATGTAAACAGTCTTCTGTTTACCGATGTGGTAGAGTCCTTCTGCTTTACTCGGGGATCTGGCATCAGACCGTCTCGGCAGCAAAGGGTATAACCCACGATCAGGACATGGCAAAGGAAAGGCAATGCAAGAACCTCGCTTAGAAATGTTGCTTCCTCCTCCTGCAGTGTTGGAAAACCATAGTTGGTGTGTTTGAGTGTGATACTTTTGTTAAGTGATTAGGCCTAAAAGTGAGATACCAGCATTTTTTTTCATAGCTCTGAAAGAGCCCTTTGGAGGACAGAAAGGGATGTGTGTGTATGAAAGAGAAAGAGAATTTGTTGGAGAAGTTTAAACTCAGACGTTGCCCAGACTATGGAAAAATTTCCCGCCATCCTCCTCTCCCTTTGTCTCCGAGCTGACTATTGATCCTAGGTGGTGATCTACGTGGATAAGAGATGTCATGCAACTTGAAAATTCCTTATTGTTGCTAACCACAAATATTTGGGGTTTGTGTTATCTAGGTTATAATGAGAACCTGCCAGGGAAAAATTCAGACATACAAATCTTTGTGTAAACTACCTTTAAGAGTCTTAAGCTGACAAAAGCCAGAGCAAAGTCTGAAATTTTGTCCTCAGAGTACCCGTAATTGAGGCTCTGGCTCTTCGTGTATTGTAACGGGATTCTGGCAAAGCTTGGGTTTTCCACGTACGCCGTGCTATGTTCGGGCGAGAAACTCTTGCTTTGTTTTGCGGCCTCCCCAGTCTGAGGCAGACACTTCTCCAACGCCCCTAAATAGCTGCAAACAGGGTGAATGGGGGGCATAGTTATTAAATCTTCTCAGCAACAGTGGAGGGGTCTCCCCGACTTGGGGAGGAGGCTGAGCACAGTCTCAATGTTACCTCCGTCCTCGTCACTATAGATCCCTGTTGTTATCTGCCCAAAACCCATTCCTCTTCTCTGCCAAAAGCTTAGGCCAATCACTGTCACCTTCAGAAATCTAAACCTTGAGTGAGTAGAATCATCTAGACAAAAAGCAATTGCACTAAATTGTTTCCAATGTCTTTGTGCTAAAGCAACTGGTTGTGAATTCTCGGCTACTACCCTTTGCCATCTTGAGGGCCCAGCTCTTCCCTGTCATCTGTGAGCTACCCATTGTCCTTCAGCACATCTCCTGTCTTTGCATAAGTTCATCAGAGTCAGTTTCTTTTGCTGACATTCAAAGGGCCCTAACTAAATCCTCCTCTTCCTCCAGACTTTATACTAGCATTGGGGCTTCCATGGTGAACAAAAGTTCCCTTCACACTTTGAATAAGACCAAAGTTTATCCATTCAATTTTTTTTTTTTTTTTTTTTTTTTTTAGCAAACATTGTATTTGGAGTCTCTTCTATATGTGTATTGCTAGAATTCAGTAAACAAGTCAATGTAACCTCTTTCCTTAGAGATCTAATTGTCTCTTGTGGACAAAAGACATCATACAACAATCAGTACGTAACAGGAGAATGTTATGAGAGGGTGCTATGGTTTGAATGTGCCCCCCAAATTTCATGTGTTGAAAATGGACTCCCCAATGTGGCAGTATCGAAACGTGGGGCCTTTACGAGGTGATTGAGTCAGGAGGGCTCAGCCCTCATGAATGGATTAATCCATTCATGAATTAGTAGATTCATGTGTTAATAGATTAATGGGTTATTCTGGGAGTGGGACTGGTGGGCTTTGTAAGAAGAGGAAGAGAGACCTGAGGAAGTACATTAGCATACTCAGCCCCCGGGGCCATGCAATGCCCTGTGCCACCTTGGGACTGTCCAGAGAGTCCCCACTGGCCAGCAGGCCCTCACGAGATACAGCCCCTAGGCCTGAGACTTCTCAGCCTCCATAACTGTAAGAAATAGGTTCCTTTTCTGCATAAATTACCTGGTTTTAGTACTATGTTATAAGCAACAGAAAACTAAGAAAGCTCAGTGTATAGTCCAGAGCACATCTAGCAAGGACTCATCTCATGACCTGGAAAGACTCTGCCCTCAATGAGCTCTAATGGTCTTAAGGGGTAGTGAATGACTAGCCGGCTTGTCTCATTGAGCTCAGTGGAGTCGGTGGTAACGTAGCAATCCCTGTAGTGACACAGGACAGGCTAAACTAATGTCTCCCGCCCCTCCCTCCCACCTTGGAAAGCCAACCTGTAGCAGGATGGCTCAAATGCATTCTGGGGTGAACTTGCTGAGCTACACTGACTGCATGGATTGAGGGGAGGGTACACTAGAGTCTTCACCTGTGCAGCTCACAGGCACAAGTCTTCAACCGACCAGGTGAATGGGCCCACCTGATATTTAACCCATACCTAGGTCTCCTATGGGTTGGTGTCCCCTAACTATGGAAAAGAGATTAAATAATTAATAAAAGAACTAAGTTATATAAGACACCTAGGATGTGCTAGCCAGGTACTGATTTTTGTCACATTGTGTCTTTAATTCTTACAATCACCTTATGAGGCAGGTGTTTTTACTGTCATACTCTTGCTCCAGTATTTTTAGCAGGTAAAGCAGACTCTGCAAGTTTAGGGAACTTTCCAAGGTCACCAGACGACAACGTGTGTTTGGCTCCAAGCCCCTTGCTTATTCCACTACATCACAGCTCCCCTGAGTTAATCAGAAAACAGATACATACGAGCAAATGATCCTGAGCTGGGGAATCAGCCAGCCAGCTCAACTGGAGGCCTAAACCAGCCTCCCAGGTAAAGTTCCAAATGTCAAAGCAAAGCACAGGTCAGTTCTCGAAGGCCCTTGCTCCCTGGAAGGAAGAAGGAGGGAAGAGGAGAGGAGCAGGGACGGGGAGAGAGGAGAGGAAGAAAGAAGAAAATAGTCAAGCCCATCTGGTCAATAGTGGTCTGTAACCTCAGGGCATTCATGTACCCTGTGCTGGCCTCTCGTTCACATGAGGCTGTCCCTGCTGAGGTTACGTCCCTCCCCGCTGTGGCCTCAAGGAACCCAAGAAACACACTCATTGCCTCTTTGGTTATTTTATAAACAGTGCTTGGAAACCACGAGTCATTATCACTCCTCTGGCCAACCAGTCAGACTTTCCATGCCCTTGTGTGTGATGATGCCCTTAATCTTCCCAAAGTCAGCAGCATCATTTCCCTAAACCAAGAGGATTGTTTACTTTGGCCATAATCAGGGCAGAGTTTAAGTCTCAGCCTGTGCGCTCCCAGCACTCAACAGGCTTCAGGGCTGTAACCCAAACATTCATCCCACCATCACCTCTTTTATTCACACATTTATCCACTAACACTTACACCTTCCCCAGCTTTTCCCAGGCAGCTATACACCCATCTATTCATCTATCTATTCATTCATTCATTCATTGATCAATGCAAGAATCCACTCATATACTCCTTTTTAATCATTCATCCGCTTACCAGCTCCATTTAGCCACTCGTTGACCCAATAACCAGACCAGCAATTTTTCCTTTCTTTCCTGGATTGATGCACCCTTCTGTTCATCACCGGCTCGCTCACCCACCATTTCTGTGCTCACCTAATCACTTTCTCACTCAATCCTCTAATCACCTATTCACTCAATCTGTAATGACTAATTATGAGCCAGGCACCGTTGTTGATGTTGGAAGAACAAAGACAAACAATACTGTTACCCATCCACCCAACAACCTCCCACTGACTGACATCTATTCGTTTTTCCACGGTGTAGAATTCCACTCCTGTGGGCACTGAATTGTGTGCTATTAATAGGTGGATCCCAGGGAGGCTGGGAGAGAGAGAGAGAAAGAGGAACCATGATTCAAACCCATGCAGAGGGCAACCAAGGTGACAATTGGGAAATATTTGACCGGTAGACAAAAACCCAAAAACAAGAGACAAGTCCAGAGCTTTGGCTATCAATAAAAAGGAAGAAAATTTGCAACAGGGGCCTATTAATGTGGAACTTAAAGAGATTCATTCTGACACCAAAGTTAGTCACAGAAGATATTAATAAGCGGGTCTGAGCCTTCCTCTGAGTCAAAAGGAAATTTGAACAGGTTCCTAGATGATTAACACACTTTCGATTATCCATCTCTCCATTTATCATTCTTTCATCTACCCACCTATCCATGCATCCACATTTTATTCATCTATCTGTATTTTTGTTTGACAATTACAGCAGCTCTTAACCAGTGTTCCAACTATAGGTACAGTCATCTCAATTGGATTCATCTTTGCATTCCTAGCGTCTTCTGCTGCAACTAACACATGGCAAGTGTAAATTATTGGCTAAATAAATTAATGAGTTATCTTATTTATGACTGAATCTGGACTAGAAAGACAGTACCTTGGTTAGGCAACTCAGCTGGCTCAGGGCTAATACAAACAAATTCACTTTTGATACGGTTGCCTCATGGCAGTGTGCAGGATTCATCCTCTCTCCATGTGAGAAACTGGCATGCCCAGATGAGGCCATGACTGGTTCAGGCATGTCTAGATGACATGGCTTTAGCTGTTTGACACAGTGCATCTATCTCTCTCCTATTCTAGCACCACTGGAAAGGGCTAAGGCCAGATTCATGCATTAGGAGCTAATCAGCCAGATCTCAGGGTTCCGTAGATCCAATTATTTTTTTTTTTAACACCACTTGATGAGGTCGCCACAGAGGCCCTTAATCAAACTAGGTTCGGGATAACTGCATCTGTGTAAACAGTACTGACTTGTTGATGTAACCAGTGCCCATTGAGGAGGAAGATCACTGAGTTTGGTCAATACAGTCAAGCTATCTGGACAACTCAAATTGAAATCTTTTCATTTCTTAGACAGTAAGTAAGGCTTTTAAATTGAAACCTAGAGGCAGCGCAACAGGCCATTGGTAGCATGGGAGGTGTGGGGGATAAAGCCAGAGAGAGGTAGCTGTAAGTCCAGCATCTCGCATACTAGATCCTAGGGTCTGACAAGTTACACCGAGTCTCCAGTCCTCAGTTTCTCTATCTGTAAAATGTGAAAAACAGCCTTTGCTTCACTTACCTGGATTCTTGTTGACAACTTGTAGGGAGAGTGCAGCCCAGTGTATAATGGTATCACCCAATAAGTACTAGCTCCTGGTTTCTCGATTCTCCGAAAGGTCGGTTGCTCTATATGCCTAGATCATATTCTTTGGGGCCATTTATTTAAAATTAAAAAAAATTCTTTTAGTGTCTATTTGAACTCTAGACTCTGTAAAGGGCTTCTATGTCTGTTGCCTCTTAGGAACTTAATCATCACCATCCTTGTTGTTATTATTAAAACGATAACCATTCCCATTCTGCAGATAAGTACACTGAGGCCCAAGTCAAATAAGGAAATTTCCCACTTTGCATCAGGGTCAAAACTTGAATCCATCGTCTTCAGACTCTGAACCCAGTTCTCATTGTATCAACACAATTATAAAATAGCAGACTCCACAAAGAGGATGGAAAAGGTAAAAAGGCCCCCAAGGTCATCCCCCTAGAGCACTTGCTTAGGTAACAAGTGTGTGGCTTGCTGAGAAGACCCAAACAGATGTCACATACTTGTGCATCCTGACAAAGTGTATGTATGTCCTTTTTATTCTAACACACCCTTTTTTTCCCAATTGTAAGTTCCGTGTGCCCTTCTGATGGGCCGCCAGCCTACAAGATGACACCGTGAGCCCGAGGAGCTATCCTATGTGCCAGACTCCCACAAGGAGTCTGTGCTTTATTGCACTGTTTTCCTGGGTGTGCTTCTATTTTCTTATTTATTTATTGGAACCACTAAATTATCTAATTAGTGACATATATCGTTGACACATGGGCCACTATGAATATTTACTGCACACTTGTTCACGCATTTATCTAAATAGGTGGCGTGCCAGAGCTATGTAATAAGGAGTAATGATTCTTTAGAAGAGTTACAGGAAATTATAGAAGCGGGGAAAAGTTTTGCACCCTGGGTTGCAGCTTCCAACCAGATCTATCAATTCTGCCTGAGATGGAGCAATTGCGTAGTAATGACAAAAAATTTATAGTAATGAATAAATCAATACTCAGCTCTGCGGCAGTTTCAGATGTTACTTTTATGGGCCCTCCTGTGTCTATTATATATCCCTTAGCGCTGGAGCTGAGAGTGAGTGCGGTGAATGCCAACAGCCACGGGGAGGAAGGGAGCAGCTCGGGCTCCCGAGGAGGAGGTGATCCATCACCATTCTCTCCCGAGCAGATCCATTTATATCCCCAAGCCCTAAAACTGAGTGACTTACAGTGATCGACGACACAGCCGACAGGTGTTTGTTTTAAGAGTGGAGCTGTCACTCTGTGTGGAGCACAGTGGAAATGCACAAACAAATAAATAAAAATAGGTGGGGCTGGGGAGGACGGGGGAAGGGGGAGTGTTGGGGCAAGTGGAGGAAACGAGAAACGTGGGAAAAGAATTTCAGCCCAACGTGGTGGCTTCAAAAGCCTGATTCATTCTGCAAATACAGACTGAGTGCCAACTATGCACCAGGCATAGTTCTAGGCAGAGGTGGGCAAAGATGCACTGTCCAGTTGAGATAACGAATATTTTAGGCTTTGCCAGGCCCCATGGGCTCTGCTGTCACTATGAAACTGAGATTATAGCACACACATGGACAGTACATGAGTGAACGGGTATGACTGTGTTCCAGTAAAACTTTATTTACAGGACAAGCGGTGGGCTGCATTTGACCCACGGAAAACAAGCGTGCCTACCCAGGGTATAGTGCCACTCTTTGCAAAGACTGGGATATGTACCAGTGGATTACAGGATAATTTGGTAGGTAACATGGTGTGAAAAACTTAAATATCCTGTGTGTGATTCTATTTCTTGTTAAAAGTCCCTTTTAATACCAATTATACCAAGGAGAGAGCCTCCAGAGGGGTGCTAGCCTGTACTATCTCTCTAATGTTTGAACACACCTTTTTTCACCAAAAAGAAGGTCCAAGCCTCATAGCCTTGGCAAGCAATGGTTTCTGGATAGATTCTTTAGCATTGTGTGGTTTCGTCTGAGTTTCTATTCAGTGTAAGCAATATTTGTTTTCTGTTTAGCATTTAGAAAGGCAGAATAGTCTCAAGCAAGGTTCCTTAACCTTGGCACTGTTGACATTTAGGCTAGATCATTTCTGGTATGAAGCTGACCTATGTGTTGTAGGATACTTACTAGCATTCCTGGTCCCCACCCACTAGATGCCAGTATCACCCCCCAATCCCCAGTCACAACAATCACAAATGTACCCAGACATTGCTAAATGTCCCCTGGCAACTCTGCTCTTGGTTAAGAACCTCTGGCCTAAGGGCTAAGTGTGAAGGTGCTGGGACCACAGAGCTTACATCCAACTACTTAGTACTTTGGTGATGTTGAGCAACTATTTAATCTTCCATGCCTCATTTTCCTCAGCTGTAAAATAGTTTGATGATCTATAGGTTAGAGGGAGTCATCACAGAGTTGAGAGGATTAAAATTCCTGCAAAGCAATCGGGACAGAGCTTACTCTAGGGAAAGCAGTCAATGAATATTAGACATGGTTATTATAATGTCATAGTAAAAAAGTTTCTGCTTCATATATATATCGGTTTAATAATACTTTTTAAAGTGGCTCACTTGAAATTACTAAATAAATAAGTAATACTGTAGGTGGTATAAGGATCCACCAAAACTCGTGAAGATGTTTTGTGAGTTGAAGTTAGGAAACTGATATATTTAAAGAGTGGGATTTGGGCATGTGGACAGATTCTGGATTTTAATCTTAGTTCTATTCCTCAGTAGATTTGTGACTTCGGGCCATTTACTGAACTTCTCTGACCTTTAGTTTTCTCGGTGATGAAACTGATACCTTCTCAGAGAGGTGTAATCAGGCAAAATCAAATAGTGTCCTTAGGGCTTGCTCAGCACAAAGTAGTAACTCAATAAAGGTTGCTTGTCCTCCTCCCTTTGCCTAAGTGGTTAATAGCTCTTACTGGTCACATTGATTATTTATTGCCATGTAACAAATTACCCAAAACTATAGTGGCTTAAAACAGCAGTCACTTAGTAGCTCATAATTCCATAGGCTGCCAATTTGGGCTGAGCTCAGCAGGCTGATTCTTCTGCTGGTCTCAATGCGGTGGTTTATATGGTGGCCATCTGCTAGTGACTTAATCGGGGCTGGATGATCCAAGATGGCCTTATTCACGTGTCTGGCTGCCAGTGCTAGATGTCTGTTGGGCCTCTCACTCTACAACCTCTCATTCCCCATAAGACTAGCGTGAACTCGTACATGGAGGCAGCCATGTTTCAACACAGCAAGTGCAAAAGCTGCAAGGCCTCTTGAGCTCAGAAGTCACATTAGGTCACTTCTACCATATTTTCTTAGTCAAAGCAAGTTACAAGTTCAGCTCAGATTCAAAGCCTGGAGAAATAAGCCCCACTTCTTGATGGTAAGGAGTAGCAAAGTCACATTGCAGAGAAACATACGTACGAGGAGGTGTGATTCACTGGGGCCAGTTCTGTGACTAGCTGCCAAATTGCTAGAGTAGTAAGTATCCTTCTCCTTTAGTTTCCCATAAACACTCATGCGGGATGTCGTTCACATGACTAACGTGCACACGTGTGGATGTCCAGATGTTTATGAAACCCCTCCAAATTGCTTGGGAAGTACAAAACACCACAAAAAGTCACAGCCACCACAAGTATTAGTGGAACATCATTTTAAGGTCACTCACTGCAATTTGCATTATTGTCAAGAGAAGCTGTGGTATCTGTGGTATTTCTCATCCTATTGTAAATCAGTCTCTTCTCTTACATTCGAGAATAAACAAGCCATGCAAGACAGATACTGTGAGATTATTATAAAGATTAATTTTAAGTCTGTTTTTCTTTAAGAAAAGCCATTAATGTCAATGTTAACATTATTAACAAATTGCATGACCAGACCTCAAAATTCCTCAAAAGAATGTCAGTGCATTTGGGCAGGATTCACTGGTTCATGTAACTAAGTTATTTAAGTTAGGAATTCATTCTCACCTCCATTTTTTTATCTTTTTTTAGTAGTCACAGTCTAAACAGACTGTTAATATTTCCTTGCATTTTCTTCCCCCTGGACAGTGACCTTCTACTGATTTTCCTCCAGCACACATCAGCTATCCTCTTGCAAAGAGGCACTTGAGGCCTGTGTATTATCAATAGCCACACTACTTCCAATATCTAGGTTTCAAACATCAGACCTTCTGGCCACAAGCAGAGGATTCCCTCTAACCTACGCATCCAACAAACAGTGCTTGCCTCCTAGTAGGGACTGCAATCCCAGCCTCACATGCTATCACTCCTTTTTCTCCAGTTTGGATTCCATGGTCCATCCCTGCAAGAATTTGCTCTCCCACCCTCAGCTCCTCCTCCCTCTGTTGCTGCGATGGTAAATCTCATCCCTGTTTAAACTCCTCTCTCTTTTTGCTTTATGCGTGTATCTGAGCACTGGAAGGAGTCAAAAGACAAACTCAAAATGGTGTTTATCAGCCTCACTTTAGATTTGTGACCATGTATCTCAAGGGGGCCTCCAGCACTGCCTGAAAGTCAACCATAGTCTCTGGTCAATACCTCCTCCCACTTACCCAGGTGATTATTGGCACCTTCTTCTCACATTCTCCATACATGACCTTGATTATTTTATTGAGAAAACAGAAGCAATTGGAGGAGTATTTTCTGTTTTCTACCTTCATCTCTGCACACATACTCTGCCTTTTCTTTGCTATTTTGATGACTCAAACGTCCCTGCTGCCACTGAAACCCACCCTCTCTTATCTATCCAAGGACATTACTCCCACAGTTACTGCTCTCTCCTGCATCAACGATCTGAGTCATTCCCATCAGCATTCAGACGTGACAAAAGATCTCCCATCTACACATAAACAGATAAACTTCCCCTTGACCTCACTAGTCTTCCCTGCAGCTCTTCCCATTCCTATGCCACCCTTTCCTCATACTCCAAAGTTTCCCTCCCTACAGCTCCACTGAAACAGTTCTTGTTAAACTCTCCGATGACCTTCATCAGTTCGATTCCCACGTCTACTATGTTGTCCTCAAATTCTCAGTATCGTGTGGCACACTGAGGTCGTTTCTTCTTGAAATTTTTTATTATCTTAGCTTCTCAGTCATAACACTTTCCTGGTTTTCCTTCCTCATCACTGGTTAATCCAGTTCTTTGGTCTTTTCCCAATCTTTAATGTTGGTTCACTGAAAGATTCTGGTCTTAGTCTTCTTCTCTCCATTCTCTAGGTGACCTCACATGGTCTCTTAGCTTTAAATACTATCTCTCTTTGCTGATTACTTCCAAATTTATATCTTGATATATCTAGCTCTGATGTCTCCCTGAAACACCAGACTCCTCATCTGCATGCTTGATATCTTCACTCAGATGCCTAATAAGCATCTCAAATGTTAGAGATGCAAAATAGAATTTGTGATTTTTCACCTCAAACGCATTCCTTCCCCTTTCAGTAAATAGCACTGCCCTTGTATGCAGAAGCTCAAAGAAAAAACTTAAGATGTCCTTGCATTTGTGACTCCCTCTGCCTGAAACTCTCTCCCCTAAAACATTCCAATGACTCACTCACTTTGTCTGTTTCTTAACCCAACTATTACCTCTTCAGAGAAGCATCCCTGACTACCTACCTAGAGCCCAACCTGTCACTCACCATCCTCATTCTTCGCTTTGTTTTTCTTGACGGGACTCTGCATTACCTGAGAGGCCATTATATTAACACAAGTAACTGTCTGCTTACTCACTGACTGGGTTTCCTACTCAAATATTTCTCTGAAATCAAGGGTCTTTGTCTATTTTGTTCACTGTTCACTGCACAGCACATCATAGACACTAAACATTTGTTGAATACAGGATATTGGTAAAAATAACTGAGAATATTGTCAGCACTTTGATTTTTTACATTCATGTTAGATGTGATCATTTGGCTTCAATAAGGAAGCATGAGAAGGCATCAGCTTGCATGGACATACACATTTAATTTCTTTACCACCTCTGCCTCATCCAGATTTAGATGGGTTTGTAATGTCACAATGTATACTTTAAATCAGTAGCTTCCTCTTTTTGTCTCCTTGTATTGCCTTTAAGCTGTCTGTACTCACACCAAACACATCAGAATTTGGAAGAATTCATTGATACTTTCTATTATATAAAGACATATTAAACTGTAAAAATAGATTTGATTTGACATGAATACTAAAGGTCATCAGTTTGTAGTGTGCAACTCATCTCAGTGACTGACGTCTGTCCAAAGCAAGATTTCTGATCTGGCTTGCACAACACAGGGATTCCTGAATAGGATTTTGACATGTTCCCCCACAAAACCACCATTGGTTTTCATATAGGAGGACTATTTGGTCATGATATCTAAGTTTTTTTTTATTAATTATTGAAGTAGGGCTACTCTCTGGGGCCTAGTGTGTCCGGAGTGCAAGACCAAGGGAAAAGAGCTACCTTAGCAATGATAGAGACATGTTAGCAAGCAAACTCCTCTTCCTCACTTGGCTCTAGCCTCTTGCCACAATAGTGGTGCTCAATGACGGATTGCTCTCAGATGTGCCCTCGTGATTTCTTTGGTTGCTAGAGCTTGCTCGGTTTAGCCTCCTGTCCTATTGCATTGGCCTCCACTGGGCTATGTGTATGGCAGAGCCATGTCTAGCAGCTCTAAGGGATGTGCTCACATTCCTCCATGCTATTCTGAACAGCTGTGGAAGTCCTTAGGGCTCTCTCCAAATATGTACTGTGTTCAGTCTTCCAGGCACATGGTAAAATTACATTTCCCCATTCCCTTTGAAGATAGCTAAGGCCAAATGACTTGTTTTGGCCAATGAAATGTGAACAGAGTGATGTGTGTCACTTTCTTGGTGGAGGCTTTAAGAGTCAGTGCACAATTGGACATGTCCCTTCCCTGTGCCAAGGTGCATGCTGAGAGGAAGCCCCTGTAGCTGGGTGTTACTCTGATGAGTAGAGACCCCTGCAGAACGTGGCTGGAGATGTAGCATGAGAGAGAGAAGCAGAGACAAAGGGACAGTGACACTTAGACTATGTTAGGCTGCTGAGAGTTGGGGGATGTTTGTTTTTATAGCATATCTTTGCCTATCCTGACTGCTGTACCCCTCCTCTTAGGGCTGAGGACCTGACGAAGGGCAGGCAACTCTGTAAGCTTTGGCATTAACAATTCAGCCATAGAGGACTGACTTCCTGACAACACAGGATCTATGATGACGGTGGGGAAGGTAGGTGCTAAGACAGAATGAGAAACCCCTGCAGAGATGAGTCATTGCAAAACACTTCCAGCATTCTGCCTGGCCTCCACCCTCATCAGAAGCTAAGACTCCAGCAGAAGTCTCTGTCTTGCCCTCCAGCTCCTTGATGTTCCAGCCAAGCAGGGAACCAGGACACCCAGGATCAGGCTGGCCTCACAGTACAGAGGAGATGATACTCAGAGTAGAAAAGCCCAGACTGAGCCTACCCAGAGCACAGGGCTCCCCTTGGCCCCACAGGCTCCTATGCAGGGAGAAATAGGGGCCTCAGTGGCTCAATCAATTGAACAGATTCAAGTCTGAGTCCTGGTGCCTCTGGGTGTGTGGCTTTGAGCAATTTATGTCACCTTGCTGAGCCTCGATTGGTTCAGCTATGGGATAAGGACTATAATAGTATGTACTTCAAATAGGTAAGATAAGATTCTGTGAGAGGACAGTTATAAAGAGCCCCATACTGCACCTGAAACAGGTTAGTTAAACCACACATAACTGTCTTTTTACAGAGCAAAAATGGTCAACTTTCGGCAATTGCATATGGTTCAAGGTTCGTGTCAGTAACTAGGAGCCTTGTTCACACCTGGCTAAATTCTGATAATTCATGGCTACCATTTGTCCTTTGTCCTTGCAAACCAGAGCAAGTCTAGATGCTTTCCCCTTCACCTGGATGCTCTCTAAATGTACTAAGTTACCCTTATCCAAACTCTGCCACTGAACGTGTGAGCCACCTGGCCACAGGGGCTGGCCTTGGCCCGTGGTCTTTTCTGTGGTCCACATCATCGCCTGCCCACAGATTTCCTCTCCCACCTCTGTCTTGTAGTACTAATTATGTCCCCAGGTGGACTGAAATGTGTCTATCATATAGAAATAGCTTTCTCTGAAAGATTTGCTCTAAGAATCCTAAAATTCATTTTCTTCCATGTCTGAGACACAAAAGGAAGCACATAGGAGAATCATAAAGAAGACTCTAGTTTTCCTGTACTGCCTACTGGAAAAACTGAGGGAGAGACATGCCCTCCCTGCTGTCACTTCTCCCTACTTCCAGCCTCAAAGGCCACCACGAAATATGAATGAGTGTGGTGTGTCATTGCAGAAAACACTGGGCAACTTCTTGCCTCCATGCATTTGCTCCTGCTGTTCCCTAGTCCTGGAATGCCTTTCCATCCCCCACCCCCTAGTCTCTCCTGCATCCCAGCTTGTGCCGTAAGACACACTCAAACAATGTGCTTCGAGAGAGACGAGAGCTTGTCTGTCTTGTCCAGCGCTGTACTCTTAAAAAGGCACCTGCATTCCGTGAGTCTCGGTTGGCCTGATGACTAAATGAATGAATACAGAGACCTAGTCTAGAGCCACATGTTTCAGAAAGGTTGACCTGACAGGTGCGTTTGGTGGGAATTTCCTTCTGCGTTCTCCTGTAGCAGCTCCGTATATGTCTCAGTCTTTATGACACTGTGTGATGATCTTCTGTCACCCAAAGCCAGAGTCTGTCCTATTCTCAGTGAGGATGTAGTGCTTGACTTGTATATTACTCTACAAACACATCCTTGACTCTATCCGTTTCTTCTCTCTTGGCCACTGCAAACACCCCAGCACTTTCAGCTCCGGGCTGGGAGGACACATGCCCAGACCCTAACAGGAAGATAAGTTTAGCTTTGGAATGACTTCAGAGTAGAAGGGACTGGTGCTTTTCACAGTCCATGCAGAGAGCAGTGAATTCCTCACTTCTAAGGAAAATGGCAAAAGGGAAATACAGGTCTTCGAACCAGTGATTTACTCTGTCTCGGAAACGCATTTCCCTGGCCTATTTTGCTGAACAGAGAAACCTCAGGTTCACTTAGTAAAACTCAATCTGAATGTTTCTCTCCATTATTTCCATACAGATTAGCTCTGCATGGCCTCGAGTCTAAACTCCAGACGGGCTTGCGGGTTCTATGGGGGAAAGCGGCGGCGTCAGGGAGAGATCATCGCTATTTTAAGTTTCTTCATGGTTCAGCAGGCGGCTGCTAAGAGTTCTAAAGGAACAAACAAAATAAGAAAAGTTTATTGATCAGTTTACAAATAACTGTTGTATAGGAACAGACAGTGAATGGCAGGCCGGCTTACTGACCGCGTGCTTCTCGAGGCCCTTTCATTCCGTGGCCTCGAGAAGGAAATAAAGGAAGCAAAGCGAAGTCGTTGTCTGGGTACATGAGAGTTCGCACCAGGTTAAAAAAATAAATAAGCAGGACCCTTTATTTGCTGCTGATTCAGAAGTAGACCAATACATCCCTTCTCTTCATCTCTTCGTGAAAAAATATCTTTTTGTATGTCTTTTTCTTCCTCTGGTCTACATAGTAACGCTTTAGACACTGGACTTCGTGACACAGGTAACGAGCTTTGCTATGAACCGGTCCTCTTGCAAGTTATTCATGAAGTGGTTGCAGAAAAGCAGCAAAAGCACCATCAAATCTGTGTTCCTTCCTGGGTTTATATCTGAAGGATCCCGACCTAGAGGGAGAAAAGGTATTTCAGGCGAGGGAGTTGCACCTGTAAGCCCAGGAACAAGGGCAGGATGTCAGCCCCTGCTGTCACGCTCTCTCTCTGTGGGACCTCGGCTGGTTATTTCAATGCTCTGGGGCTCAGCTTCTGCATGCGAGGGGAGGTTGGGGGACTACGGAACCATAGGTGCATAAGTGAAGGGTGCAGTCGGCTCTTGAGCAATGCCACAGGTGGCCACGGTGATGACCTGTTACGTGAAATTCCTATCAGCGATGGGGTACCAGGCAGACGGTGAGGGACCTCCTGGGCCCTGCCAAGGACTTTGGTGCAGTGTCCACAGCCTGACACACAAAATAACAAAGTTGAAACTGTGAGATGATTTAAAGGAAAATATTAAGTAAATAGTAGTAGGTCAGGATAAGAACCAATAGAGTAAAAGTCAAAACAGACATGATAACAGGACAAAAGCTTGGGAAAGCCTCTGATTGATGGAGACTGAATGAAGGGCCCGTGGTCCATATGAGCGGTGAGGCTCAATGATGGACCAAATCTCTCCTTCCCTCCCTCCATCAAACTGTCTGTTCTCACCGATAACCAAAGAACCTAGTGCAGCCCAAGGAGTCATCGGAACATCAGCAAAAAACAGCGGGAGCCCAGAATTCTGGCCAGAGGGGTGGCCTCATGCCCCTCAAATGGGGAGGGCAGAGGATGGACAAGAAGTGTTTGGATGTTACTAGGCAATAGTTACAGCACGAAAACTAGGCTCTCTAGCCCAAAGCCAGACTGTGGCATGTGGGGATTACAGGCAAACTTGAACTTGAGTCATTTAGTACCACAAGGCAGCGGGGATCAGGGCGTGTGAACAGATTGTCTATCACAGGAACAAAGCTACTTCCTCTGGGAGAAGGTCTTGTTCAGATACAGTGATTGGTTCTGGGTGGTTTAGCAGACGGAAGCTTTACTGCTTGCATGAAGAAGGGGGTACTTTAGCGGGATATCAGAAAGACCTGAGTTCGGATTCCAGTTCTATTACTCACCGGACTTATCCTCTTTCCTGAACCTCTTTATTCATCTGTAAAATGATAATAAAAACAATTCCTACCTCCACAAGGTGGTTGTGAAGGTTCACTGTCATTTACTTATTTTATAAATATATGAAGAATGCTAATTATGTGCCAGACACCATTGAGGGGGACAGGATATCCCCAAGACTGGGTCACGGGCTCCGTGAGGTTTATGTTCTAGGGGCCACGTTGAAAGGCTTGGCCTGGAAGAGAAAAGGCGGTCAGGGCTTCAGCTAGGAGTTTAGAATCCAGCAAGACAACGGGAGAGAGACGAGGGCAGGGGCTTCAGGCCTGAAGAACAAGGCAGGAGGTGTGGATCTTACGAGCAAGGAGAAGCCATCGGAAGTCTCTACGCGTGGGAAACCCATGCTGCGATTTGTATTCTGGCTGCTTTTATGGAAAGAAATGTGGGGAGGGGTAGAGTGAAGGCAGGAACCCCACTATAGAGCATCACAGTGCTGCATACAGGGAACGATAGCCTGGGCTTGGGGTGGGGGGCGGTACCAGAGAGAACCTTTAGGACACGCTTCCTTAACGAGCCAGAAAATAAATATTTTGGGCAAAATCGAGACCAAAAGATAGCCTCAAAGCTGTTAGGCACACACTTACATCACCATTTCAAACCATTTTGTTTAAAATAAATCCATATTTAGCTCAAAGGGCATTTAAAAAAAAAAAAGGCATCTGTTTGCATTTGCCCCATGGTTGCAGTTTGAAAGCCCTGGTTAGGGACAACAGAAGAAGAGATGGGACTTTGGAAAATGGATGTGGCAATTGTCTGCCTGGTGGAGCAGGTCTTAGAAAGGACTTCATGCCTCACAGTTGGTAGAGTGTTTTTAATTCCCTGCTGCTTAGCAAGACCAGACAATTAACCAGGTTGAGGTGTCAGAATATTGGTATTTAGTTCTGCCCACTTGGTTCTATTTGGAGCCACCATTTGACAGACAATGGATTTCTGGAGATTGCTTGGGAGGCAGGGGACTCTCCTCTTGATGATTTTGACCATATTGCCACAGCCTTAGTGATTATTCAGGGAGCTTTGGAAGTGCCACAACTGTACTTCAATTGGGAATGCCAGTGAAGTTGCTGTTTGGCCATGACATGTATATTGTACGGCCTGGAAAAGCTAAGTTTGTTAACATTTATTGAAAGGGTGGGGGAGAGGAAGAAAGGGAGTGTGTACCAATTCTGTTGCCACCTGATTTATCTACCGCGAGGTCGAAAGACCTGTAATGATCAAGTAAAAGCTGTTGCCTGGTTCAACTGGCAATAAGGAAACCAATCAGAGTTCTCTACCCAGAAATAGCTAATCCATAGGGATTAATATAGCACATAATACACACCCATGTCATTTTTCTTCTAAAGTACATGTACTAAAGTTATGAATCGGCTGGTCTTTGTATGCTGGTCACCGTTTTCACATAAAGAGAATACGGTATATGAATATAAAACACCAGCTACGGAGTCCCCTTCCTTAAAATTAAATGTTAGAGTTTAGTATGTATTTATTACTGTATATTAGTCATGTATTTTGTTATATATAACATGTTAATGTTATATATAAATGTATATTTATATATACACATATATTATAAAAACAATGTTAATTATAGAAAGTTTTGAAAATGTACTCCCCAAAATATTCACTGAATTTCAATCACTCCTGGTCATATTTTATGTCTAGTCCATTGTAGTTTTTTTGTTTTATTTTCCCCCAGAGTAGACTGACCTCTTGTTGTTAATGTAGCTTTGACCCCAAGGCTTTAAAAATCTTCTTTTCTACTTTATTATTTAACCCAGTATTTTAGCTACAGTATTTTCTATGGTATCGGGGACTTCAACAGCTTTTTCTGTAGCCACACAGCCAGTAGATTTATCATTTATAGACCAAACCAAATGGCAAAGTTGGACTTAAAGGATATTTTCAATATTCTGTTAGCATAACATAGGTAATAACTTAAAAAGCATTTCTCTCTTATAAATATCTCTATGGCTTCAGATTGCATCTTTAACATGAACCCAGAAGGTCCAAAGTCACAAGTCTTTCGAAGGCCAGCTGCACACCGGGAAGCTTCTGCTGGGTTCTGCAGCCCTTGTCAAAACGTGGCAACTCTCTCTCCTAGCGTCACAATACCAGAATATTCATATGTCGATGAAAAAACTTCGTTAACGTCGTCAGTGCAAAAGCTTTATCCCCACATTAAATTAATGTATTTCCTCTATTGAATTACTTCTTAATCTGATTCCACATTTCTTTTTTTCCATAGCTCTTAAAAGAGTTACTGCTTTTTCGTATCTCCAGTGTTCGGGGTGCCAATTAATCTCTATCACTAGAAGTTATAAAGTAAGTTACCTGCAAGTTTTCTCTAGCCCTCAAAAGCAGTTTTTGTCTGTTTCAAATCATAACCCCATTAATGATGATGACTATGGTGGCGATGATGTTGTCCTTGGACGTGTATGAAAGAAAGAGCCCGTGAGAAGTGGGGCCGATTTGTTCCGCAGATTCCAGGACGTGTCTCTGGGCAAGTCTCCTCTCCGACACCTCCCTCCCCAGTCTGCGGGGACAGATTGGGGCTTGTGTGGCATTTGAATACTCTTGATCTGCCCTTACGTAATAGGTGTGACTCATGTTCTAGTATGAGTCACTCAATCCCTTGCCTGGGGCATCTCCGCCAGGCCCGGAGAGCTTCCCACCTGCCCTGATCCCTGTCTGAATAGAGACAGGGTGACTCAGCGCCAGGGAAAGGGTGGTTCTCTCCGTCTGGCTGGTGTCCTCAGCTCCAGGAAGCTTCAGGCTGGTGGCATGCCAGCTGAGACGAAGGCCACGCCGCTCACGTCAGCAGTGCCCCTCGGAGGTAGCCCCGTGCAGGAAGGCACAGCTCGGAGGCCAGCCGGCCCCACCACCCAGCTACCGGGTGTGCAGAGGAAATGCAAGAACACAGTGTCTATTTAGATCTTCAGTGAGTTTTTCTTTTTCTTCATGGTCTCATGGGCAGTCAGAAGGGCATGGGTAATCACAACCACTCCTAATATTTTTTTGAGCACTTAGCATTTGCCGAGCATCATGCAAGCATCTGTTACCACATCTAATTGTGTCACAGCAAGGCAGTGAGGTAGCTACTACTACTCATACCCATTTGGCAGATGTGGAAACTAAGGCCCTGAGGGAACAAGTCCACACAGTTGGGAAATGCAGACCCAGAACTGAAACCCAGTCTCCAGAGCTTTCTCTCTTAACCAGGAGACAGTCTTCTCAAACGGTAAAGTGCACACGACTGACCCAGGGGTCTCGTTGAAATGCAGGCTCTGATTCAGCAGGTTGGGGTGAGATCTGAAATTCGTGTTTCTAACACTCTCCCAGGTGAGAAGAAGTTGAAGTAGAAGGCTGTACATGGTATGGTTTTCACTATGACTTGGATTACTCTGTAGTTAGAAAATATTTTAGGGGCCAGGTTGAGGTGGCCCTACGCTTGTAATCCTAGCATTCTGGGAGGCCGAGGTGGGAGGGATCAGTTGAACTAAGGAGTTCAACACCAGCAAGAGCAAGACCACTAAAAATAGAAAAAAATTAGCCAGGCGTGGTGGTGTGTGCCTGTAGTCCCAGCTACTCGGGAGGCTGAGGCAGGAGGATCACTTGAGCCCAGGAGTTTGAGGTTGCTATGAGCTAGGCTGACGCCACAGCACTCTAGCCTGGGCAACAGAGCGAGACTGTCTCAAAAAAACAAGAAAAGAGAACATTTCGTTGATCTGTCTCTTCATTTATTTATCCATCCATTGTCTATTTATACAACCAGACAACATCTGCTGAGGCCCCACTGTGAGTTAAGCACAGGGAATGTAGAAGCAGACATATCTCCATCATAAAAATGTAGAAAATAGGTTCAGCAAGAAGACAAAACTCCCTACCTCACACACACACACAATTGTAATACAGTGTAAGGCCTAAAACAGAAGGTTCTTCTGTGCACAAAAGAATAGTGACTTTGCCAGTGAGTTGGGGAAAGTGCCCCAAAGCATGGAATGCAGAAGTCCAGGTGTGATGGGTGGGAAAGGTCTCCTAAGAAAAATGACACATTCTTCGATTTCTAGCCCAGAATGGTGGTAGGTAGAAGGAAAGGCTCATCATAGCATAGGCAAGAGATAGTCTCTTTGCCAGAGACCCCTCACTCCCCATATCCTCAGCCTCTGATGAGGTTTGTCCCTTTGTCCCATTCTTTCCACCAAAGCTGTCCTTGCGCAAACCCCAATGACTGGTCATAAGCTGGATCACTTTAAGATTCAGTCCAAATGTCCTTCCTTTCTCCACACTTTCCCCAAAGCCCGTGACTTCTACATATATGAGAAAGAACTCTGGTCTGTGGTGGCTTATTTAGCACTTACTCTGTGCCAGAGACCTCGCAAGAACTTTGCATACAGTAAGTCATTTACATTCCAAACCACCCTGAAATATGTACTGCTGTTATCTTATTTTGCAATGAGGCACCTGAGGCACCAAGTTAAGAAACTTCCACAAGACCATCCAGCTCCCAAGCACAAGCTAGCTTGATTAGATGGCAGGCAGGTTCTTAACTGCTAAGAGGTAGGGTAGGGTCCCATACCCTATCACCATCATCATCATTCACCCTCTTGCATACAAGAAGGCTTTGCTTAACTCACGGCCAGCATTCCTAACTAGGTTGTAAGAGCCCTGCAGACAATGCCCTGGGAAGAAGAGCAGGTCGGTGCAGCAGGTGCTTTGGGAGGATATGGAAGAGGGGGAAAAGTGAATGGCGAACTTACTGGAGCGGCAGGTTGAGGTCTGGAAAGGAGCAGAAACTCACAAGTTTACTGTGGCTACATTTGAGGCCTTTCCATGAAAGGGCCTAATGGGCTCCACGCCGCAGCCTCAGGAGGTCCTAAAGAATTTATCATCAAAACAGCTCCTCAATAGACCATCTGATGTGTTGCTGTAAGTTGAAATTGGCCTCCTGCCGCCAGCCAACAGCAGGGATTCTGAGTACATTCCAAGCCCAAGAAAAGCAGGTCCAGTCTCTTGCCATGGCGCAGTTCCCAGAGGGGGACCCATGTTATGAATGAGTGAACCCAAAGCCATGGGGAGTTGTTCCACCCTCAACACGACAGTGTTCCTGACTCCTTCAGGCCCAGAAGGAACCACCAAGATTTCATGCATATCTGAGGGAGACAAATCACACCACTGTCTACTTGGGTACACTATACCCTAGCAATGTGTGCTTCTCAAAGTGGGGTCCCTGGACACACAGCATTAGCATCATCTGGGAACTTATTAAAATGCAAATTCTTGGGCTTTGCCCAAGACCTACTGAAGCAAACTCTGGGAGTGAGGCTCAGAAATGTGTTTTAACAAGCCCTCTGGGTGATCCTGATGCTTGCTCGAGTCTGAGAACCACTCTGCTCCCAATGAAGTACGAGGCTCTGGTGTTGGACACCTGAGGATTAAATCCCAGTGTAGCCAGTTGGTAGCTGTTACCTTGCTTCTAGCTCTTCAGGCTTTCTGAACATCAGTTTCTCCACCCGTAAAAAGGAATAATACATAATGATCCTCACAGGATGGCTGTGAGGATACAATGAAATAACTCCCAGTAAACAACCTGGCAAGAGGCTTTGCATAAGGCAAACAGACGATGTGGGTCAGTCCTGACTCTACTGGCAGTGGTTTGACACTATGAGGAAAGCACAGAAGGATGCTTATTTGTACCCTTTACGGAATGTGGCAGTTCAGAAACATCCTTAGGGGGCTCTGTTGTGTCTCAAAGGGCTTATGAATTCTCCTTCAAACTTTTGAAAATCATCTAATAATAATAAAAATAATCGGGGCCAACTTTTTTTTAAAAGGATTTTAGGAAGGAAAAGATAATCAGCAAAAATACTCAAATTTGTAAGGAATTGTGAGCATGACATGACCAGGGGCATAGAGGAGTATAGTTGGGTTTTGGTGTAATAGCAGAGTTTTGATTTTTATTCTGTAGAAAGTGGGTATATTCTTTTTATGGTTGTGACTTTCTCTCCATGCCTAATTATTTTTATAATGAATATATTGAAATGCTCTGACATAGAATGAAACCCCTGCTGGATTATTTTAAAGCAAATTTTAGGTACTAATCATCTAACCTCTAAACGTTTTAGAATTAATTCCTAATAGATAAGGACTTACATTTTAAAACATAGCCACATGCTATTCCTTTATCTTTTCAGTGTAAGACCAATATCCTGGTCTTAAGAGGTTGAGGCTCTTTATTAAAAAACAAAGAGGCTCAAGGCAGGGAGACTGACCAGAAGTTAATCTGTGAAAAGGAGCTGAACATGGGTCCCCTCAAAGGTGCAAGTGAAGGAAGCGTCCCCAAGCACTCTCTGTGGTCAAAAAGATTACTCACGTCACCTGGTTAGTCCCCTCACGTCTATGGATGCACAGTCCAAAGCAGCTCTGGGGACTCTACCTGCAGTGATAGCAGCCTCACCTGCAGTAAACGGACTTCTCACTGAAAATGACCAGAAAGCCTAAATGCCATTAAAGGGCTATCAAGGCATCCAAAACAGCAGGGACCAAGATCTAGAGGGAAGAAACAGTCATGGAAGCCAGCGCAAGACGCCACACAGCATTTACCTTTGGGGCATTTTCCAGTTTGCAAGAATCCTGGACAGAGAGAGAGCTGGAAGCCAAGCAGTGAAAGATTGTAAGAAACAAAGAAGTTGAACAGAGTCTTTGACAGCCATGTGGGGTGGGGGGGGAGAGACACTGAAGTTTAGACTTCCAAGGTAGCCAGAACTTGAGGGGCAAAGGGAAGTAGAGAGAGAAAAGTCTAAAGGTTATTCCCGCTATGCTTTTGCCAATTCGTGAGCTAAACTGGCTGAGAGAGGCTCAGAAGAAATAGCAGATGGTGGACCGAACAGACAAACGGGGTTTTCAGGTCTCATCATCTTGAAGGAATAAAATTTGGAGTTTAGCTTCCAACAAAGAGTTAGAGTGGAGGCAAACGCGCCAGGCTGTCTGTCAGGACCCTGCGAGAACTACACACACTCTAGATACAGAGTAAAGAACACACAAGCCAGGTCTTTCCAAGGCTGAATTCCAGGCTTGAAACTGCTCAGTCCTGCCCTACCTACCTGCCAGAAGCTTGAAGGGTCATCGAGACCATCTATTTAATATAATTTTTCACATACAATGTCTATGTCCAGTGTGCAATCAAAAGTTACTAGGGCTAACAAGAGGCAGGACTAAACAACAAAGACAACAACAGAGAACAGATAAGGCAAACCCTGAAGTTGTCAGTAACAGACTTTAAAGCAATCATGACCAGATAGGAAATGTCTCAAAAGAATTTAAACGTATGAAAGATAAAATGAAAACTATAGGGCTAAAGTACAATTAAGAACTCAGTAGTTGAATGTAAGTTTAGACACAGAGGAAGAGTAACTAGAAGACACCATTATAGAAGTTAGCAGAAACTATCAAGATGAAAGTATTAGAGGGGATAGATAAAGCATAAATATATAAAAGTGTTAGAGATACATAAGGCACGAGAAATAGGTCTACTACGTGTATAATTGGAGACAAAAATGAAAGCAAGAAAAAAGGTGCAGAAGAAATATTTGAAGAGACAATAGCTAAGAATTTTCCAGAAGTAATGAAAGACTTAAAGCCACAGTATTAAAACAAAGGAAAACAAAACTCCACAAACCCAAACAGAATAAAAAGAAAAAAATACAACTAGGCATATCATAGTAAAACTGCTCAATGCCAAAGGTAAGGAGATAGCAAGGAATACTGTCAAATTAAATCCAGGATTATATTAAAGGGATATTATATACCATGACCAAGTAGGATTTATCCCAAGAATGAAAGGATGGTTCAATATATGAAAATCAATCAATGTGTCATGTTAATAGAATGAAGGGAAAAATACACATGATCATCTCAATTGACGTAGGAAAAAAACCTGAAAAAATCCAACCACCCCTTCATGATAAAAATACTCAACAAAATAAGAACAGAAATGTATTTTCTCAACCTTAATAGAGACTGTCTATGAAAACTCCACAGCTAACATCGTATTCAAAAACTAAAACCTTTTTCTCCTAACATCAATAACAACACAAGAATATGGCCTGTTGATATTTCTATTCAACAATGGTACTGGAAGTTCTAACCAGGGTAATCAGGCAAGAAAAGAAATAAAAAGCATCCAGATAGGGAAAGAAAAAGTAAAACTATTTCTATTGGCAGATGACATTATATTTTAAAAATCTTAAAGAATCTATAAGCAGAAAGAATAAAACCAGTAGCAGGAAGGAAAATTAAAACTCAAATATACATATATGTATATAAAATATAATCACATCAGTAATTACATTAAACATAAATGGAATAATTATAAATCTTGACAAGTGCTCTGAAGGAAAACATCAGGATATTATAAGAGTAGGTGAAGAGGGGGGTCTATTTAGGATTTGAGGAAGGAGTAGGAAAGGGGAGATGAGCAGGGGTGATATCCTGAGGTGGAAACGAGATAGTATGTTCCAGAAACAGAAGGGAGGCCAGGGCACAGAGGGAGAGGTGTGTCAGTGTGGCCCTGGGTGAGCTTGCAGAAGTTTCCAGAACAAGATCACATGAGGCTTTCAGATTCCTTGCTTTAAGAGGCAGTGGGGAATAGACAGTAAATCCCCTGAGGGCAGGGGCTATGCATGTCCTGTCAATTCTTCCATCCCCCAGATCTCATATAGTTCCTGGGACATGAGAGACACCTAGTACACATGTGACAAGTGAAAAGAAATTAATGGGAAGGACAAGGGTGCTTAGATCTATTGAATGTCTACTATACTGGGGACTTTAAAAAACAATCTCATCTAACCTTCTAGATGGCCAGTAAGAAAAGTATTATGGTCATTAAACAAGAGAAGAAGCAGAGGACCCAGAGAGGTTAAGGGAATGTTCCAGAAACAGTTAACCATTAAGTGACAGAACATTCAAATGTGGGTCTCTCCACTTTTCCACCTGACAAATGATGTTTGCAAAGGGAAGATCTGAGTTGGAATCATGACTCTGCCACTCACGAGAGGATCTGACCACTGGCAAACTGTTCACTCCCTTCATGCTTGAGTTTCCTTCCCTGTGAAATGGGGATCATCCCTGTCCTGCCCTCCTCATTGGATTAGATTGAAGAACAAATTGGAGAATTGCTAAGAAAGCTTCTTGACCTAACGGTAATCCCTGAAATTTGTCTGGGCTTTGTAGTTTGCCGTGATCTCATCTAGGTCAGTTTTGTCTGTGTGTCGGGAGGTAAACAAAATATGAAAAGTTTTTCCAACTCTTGGGAAATAGTTCTACTTTTATCTAATTTCTGAAAGCCTATGATGACACATATGATAATGATTCACTTGGCAAGTTCTACAGTTTTCAGAGAAGCCTCCAATTCAGACACACATCCCAGCTTCAGACATCATTTCGGACCAAGTCTTGGGGTCTCTGGCATGTCTCAGGTGACAACTGAAGGTACTACCTTCCACAAAGGACAGAAGAGGTGATGAAACCCGGGCCATCTCTGTGGTTTGGTGCCCAAGTCAAATCTCAGCCTGAGATTTGGAAGCAAGTGCAGAGTGAGGAAGGACGATGAAGCTCGATGCACACAAACCCCATGCAGTTTTGCCAGCTGCAAGCAGTGACTCACCCCTGCTCAGCCACCCAAACATCTGTGGGAACCTGGTCTACCAAATACATGTGGTTTACCTGGCTGCATAAACGGGGGGAAAAAAGAGATTTGTCCCAAGCCAACACATCTGAGACTAGTCACGTCTCAGAAGAATGTGACTTGAACACCTTTTCTCAGTGGGAATCATTTTTCTGGGCTTTATCTCATAGTTAATATGGCTAAAGAGAAAAGGAGAGGAGTTAACCACCTTTCAACAATCTAACCAAGAGACTCAGGATAGATTCAGGAGCCAAAACATGACCTAATAGCCACAGGGGAGAATTGGGACCCATTGCTTTCACACTTTAGTGGATATAGGATCACCGTGGAGCTGCTTCATAGGAACTTTGCCAGTCCCAGCACCTGAGTCTCTGATGCAGTAAGTAGATCTGCACCAGGTACCTGCAAAATCCCACCTGGAGAAAAACTCCTTGAAAACATTTCCTAATCATCACTTGCTTACAAAGTTTTGTTCTGGCTAGGGATAGACGTTCACTATTTCAGCCCACTTTGCAAGACTCTGACTTAGGGGTTAGCAGAAAGACAAGGGACCCAACAAGAGACTCAAAGAGGAGGAGTCCTGCACATTACTAAGAAAGAAAAAGTATTTTGCTGTTCTCCTTTTTCTCCATGTCTGCTTCCTCAATCCTTATTTTGTTTCCCCTTTTGTGTTTATAAATAAATTTTTTTTCACTCTGCAGCACAAGCAACTATGTGGCACTTCTTATTCCTATGCTTCAAATCCCAGGCAGGTGCAAATCACTACTACCTGAAAAAGGAGTCATCTCTCTTTGCTTCTCATTTTACTAGGACACCTACTTCCTGATCTATCACATGTGGCTATTGGGAAAGGGATCATGTATACCAGGAGGCCTCTGTGTGTCAGGTATGCCTCCTTTGCAAGACATTCATTGACACAAGACATCCTTCAAAGAGATTCTTTGAAATATAAGAAGCATCTGTCTTAGTCATGAGAGGTTAGGTTGTATAACAGTGACAAATTTACCCTGAAATTTCAGAGGCTTAACTTCACAAAGATTCGCGGTCTGTGTCGATGGACAGCTCTGCTCCACATTGTCACCCAGGGATCCAGGCTAACAGAGACTCCACCATCTTGTAGCTGAACCACCATGGCTTTCAAAGTCATCTCAGCAAGGGAAGAGGGCAATGCAAGTTGTTATACATATTGGCTTTTACTTGCCTTGTTCCAGAAGTGAAACATTTCTTTCACCCATGTTTAGAAGATGACCTTGCAGTCCCTTGCAGTTAGAACCAGTGAGCTGTGGGCAGTACTAATCTCTCCCAAGCAACCAGAGTTGAGCAACTGGCCCACCTCATAGATTGAAACATGTACAATTTACTAAGATTGAACATCAGTATTAATAAATCCAGCTAGTTGAGATCACCCTAAGAACTTCAACTGAAATGCCTCTACATTTTTACTATTGACATTTGATACTGATTTTTGATGGATAATCATTGTCAAGAAAGGTTCCTGAACCTCCATTTGAAGCAAACATGTAGTAGCTTTGTCATAAAAAAGAAAATAATTAAACATATGAAAACATTTAAATGATACAATACCTAAAGCAGTACAATGTGGCTCTGCTATTAGTTGCCAAAGCCTTCATGCTAATTGATTGGTGAAACATCTGCCACATGCGGCTGAAGACCTGTCTGCCCTGATCCAGGTAGATCTTCTCTTTCAACATCAGGTTTTTGAGTCACGTAAGGATTTCTTCCTAGTGCTCATGTTGATCTACTTTTGAATGTCTATAGCCTGGTGACAGAGGCAGTATTCTAATTGCAGAGAATGGTCACCTTTGTCCCAAATGCTGTTTAGTCTTTAAAGACCAGACAACATCTTTCTCTACCTTTTTATTCATTGTTTTCCTGATATTGCATTTTTGTCCCAATGTGTCCCTGCATGCATCTATGCAATGACATAGAAAGAATCAAGATGTGACTTTTCCCCACTCATCAGCTAAGGGTCTGGGGATTCTTTCTTCAAAATGCCTACTGCAACTGCAGTGAGAAGAGACTTTCCTCCCTCTATTTTGGTAACTGTTTTTCAGGTCAACTTCTGTAGCATGTGCTCCCAAAGTCAGTTTCTCTCTTTCTCTCGTACTCCTGTTTCTCCAGCTGCAGGAGCTAGGGCTGAAACCCAGGTTTGCTGCAGACTTGCTGGCACTGGGTGTGAACCAGGCAGCCACAGGAAAGTCAGGATCGCAGCTTCTGTGGTTTCCCATGCTCTGCCTGCCAGTGTTCTAACCTGCCTCCTCCTTGGGGCTGGGCTCCCTGGTGCCGTGCTTGGCCCTGGTACAAGCTGGGGACCCAGGCAAGTGGAGTTGAATGAGAGAGGCAGGCTCAGGCTTCCTGGTGCAGTAGAAAGAATATAGAATCCTGGATTCAAATGCAGACCAGACATTTACGGGCTGAATGGCATGCAATAAGTGAATTAACCTCTCCGGGGCCCGTGCCCCTTGTGTGCAAACCAGAGGCTTTCTTGTGAGAATTAAATGAGATATTATGTGAAATTTCCAGGCCACTCTCTGGCTTACACAAGGACCTTAAGAATGTGTGTTTAATAAAAGGGGACTAATGGATCTAATTGGCTAAAAATGTTGCCAGATTCAACAACAACGACAAGCTTAGAGAAAACAAAAGAGCAGTCTGTTGAGTAACTAAATAATGAACCGACAAGGGTCAGGAAGAAAAGGAAAGCAGGGACTTAGCTAAGGAGAAAGTCAGAGACGTGATGGCCCATATTTTCCTCTTCAGATAAGCATCCCCTCTTTCCAAAGCAGCCTGGAAGCCTTTTTCTGTTTTCTAATGGATCAACTCGAAAGCATGTGCCCTGGGAAATCATGATGGGCCTAATCATTTTAGCAATAATCCCTGAAACATTGGCCATTACTGGAAGTGACCAACCATTTGGTTGGAATAGCCTGAAGCAAGATTATTAACAGCAACCGTGAAGATGATTATTTTAGCAAATTGCCACTGATTGGTAAATTCAGAACACAAAGGCCTCGTGCCTGGCTGGAGTCTCTGGGAAATCACTTTATGGCCATAATAAATGCCTACTGCTCGAGATATAAAAATCATTTACGTTAGTTTTCTCTCTGTCGGGGCAGGGAGGAGTAGAGTCGCGGGCAGGGACAGGTAGAGATTTGTGGGTGGGGTGAGGTAAGGGAGCTGGGGAGAGTCACCACCTCCACCCTCTGGGTTTGGGAGCCCGTTTGTGCTATTTGCTGAGCCAAAGGGAAGTCCACTGGGTTACAAGGCCCAGTGTGGGCATAAAATGGTAGACACTGTCAGCAAAATTCTTGCATCGTAAATTAGATTTGTTTTTCTTTGCAAGAGACAGGCTCAACTCAAGCTAGTTTAAACAACAATGGAATATTTGGGCTTATTAAAATGGCAAGTCCTAGGATAGGACTGGCTTCAGGCCTGGCTTGATCAAGGAGATTGCTTTGGCTCCCAGACTCAATTTTGCCTCATCAATTTTCTTAATTTTCCTTTGTCTTTGTCCCAGAGTGGGGCAAGGTGAGACAGCTCCAAATTCACTCCAGGTTCATATCTGTTTCTTAGGAGACCCAGTGAGGGCCCTGCTCTGTCTATAATTTGGGTCCTGATCGCACCAGGAAACTAATCACAGCAAGTCAGGAATGCAGTGAGCTAATTGTCCAGGCCCACAGGACAGAAAATTCCTGGAGCTAACACTTGAATTGAGAACAGGTGAGAAATCAGCTCCTCTGAAAGACATCGAGGTGTGTGAACCCAAAGAGAGGGCTAGAAGCAGGACAGATGCCCCCCGCCCCTTCCCGATGCAAACACACAAAAGAAACATCCACCAGTGTGAGAATTAACTCCTTGACTAGAAATAGACACTATGTGAAAACAGGGTAACATCTTAAGGTCACAGACTGACAGATGGCATGCTGGCCAGGGAGAGATCTTTAGCAAACACAAGGCAGTTGCTCTTCATGTGCTCATCACTGAAAAGAAACAAGAAAGGGAAAAGGCACTGGTCCAAAGAGGGCTTTTATCAGCTCTGCAGCTCAGGATGTCTGCGTTGATGCACAACTCTCTATTCTCCCCACCTCGTTACTTCTCGCTTTCTGACTTTTGAACAGGACAGCGTGTATGTGTGTGGACTTACTCTCCACCTCACGGGCTTACAGAAAGGGCCGGGACATGAACACTTGCAGAACGATGAGCCAGGGCCAGCAAGATGAACTCCCCCACGGGGCAGATGCTGCCGAGCTCTCATCCGTCTAGACCGGGGCTCAGACGTATCCTCCAAGAAGCTTCTGGGTGGGCCCCCCACCAGTCAATCGCAGAAGGCCTCTGAAACAGAACCCGTCTGTCGGCTCTAATCTGGTGAATTCCACCATCCCACTGCTACCCTGCCCCAGTGAAATTTCTCGCACGCTGTCGCCACAGCGTGGGGTCAAACATGTCTATGTTCAAATATCAGAGGCAGAGCCTGAGACAAAGATTTCAGTGCACACAGTTTATTGGGGAGGGGGTAATCTCAAGATAAATGGGTAACAGAGTGGAGGGGCAAGACGAGGAAAGAAAAGGGAGTAAATAAAAAGATAACAATGAGTTTCAAGCCAGTGGCCACTGTAGATGACTAAACCTGACTCCCCAAGGAGACCCTAGGTGCCCATGTAGTACAGGCACCCCGGAGTCCTCCTGTACCGGGAGCAAGGTGGCTTCCCTCCACGTACTGGTTGAAGGTGACCCTGGCAATAGGCAGAGTGGGCTCTGTTGTCCAGAAAATGTTCTTGGGCAAAGAAATACAGGTCCTGGCAGTTGAAGGTCAGGCCAGTGTGCACACCAGTACATAGGAGAGGGTCTGGGCAGGGCCCAGGGGGCATCTGCCATTCACTGCACTCACTGGGTTTGTGAAACTGGGAGCATCCCCTATTATTTTCAAGCTTCCTTATTCTCATTCATCAGACAAGGAGAATAGGATATGTGTATGTCACCTGGATCACGGCTGCTGTGCCTCCAGCACTTGGGAGACCCCTACCTTACACTAGTGTTTTCCTCTTGTGCTTTGGCAACCTCAGAGGAGAAACTGGATTTTATGAAACTTCCAGCAGGAGGGCAGAGCAGTCTCCAACCCAGGATGGAATGCCAATTTACAGTGAAACCACCACCGGTGGCTTCCTCGCTTCAAACACCAAAACAAATGGATGAGGCTCTCTAGGCCAAAGTCTGTGTAAGGTGCTTCATTTATTTAATTGGATTTAATCTTCGTTCCGATTAGTGAACACTGGAAGGGAACAATTAAGCAAAGTGGCGAAACCGTTCATCAAACTGAGAGAAGAAAGGAGCTCAGGGTGTGGGTTTGCACGTCTCCTTAACTTTGCACAAGCTTCCCTCCCTAGAACCCCTTCCTTCCACTTTTCTAGATGTCAAACTTTAACTCATCCTTCGAGACTCAGACTTGTCTTCCTGTAGGGACCTTGCCAGTCTCCTGGGCTTCCAGGACCACAGTACGCCCTGCATGTCACTGTGAAAGAGAAGTCAACAGACAGTGATGGTGGGACAGGGGGTACCCTCGACTCCTTCCCACCCCTGCCTTTCAGAGAAACGGGTTCCCAGGGTGACACTGGTCAGCAAATAGCCAATACCGACCGAGGGACACCAATAGTACCGCTCTGGGAGCTGGGGAGGGGGCTGAGATCTCTGTGAGTTAGCATCATAAGGGCATTTCAGGAAGAAGATGGAGTTTGGGTGGGGCACATGAGAGGTACCAGGTTTTACAGCAGCTGCTGAGAGTTGGGACGGTGAGCTGAGAGTCCAACATGAGGAATGAGAGGTGTGTTTAGAGAGCAAGCCCAAACTGGGAGGTGAGTGGGATCAGTAGGGCACAGCCAGTCCATGGAAGAACATTCAAGTTTTTCTCTCATAGGCGATGGGGGGCTGCCAAGTTATCAAGTGACCTGAAAATATGATATTTTAAGGATTTTAGGGAGACTAACCTGGCCAAGGTGGGCCAAGGCGATTGCATGCAGAGCAATGAGTTGGGGAGGCATTGCAGAGGACCCCAGGTGTGATGGGGAAGGTGTTCTGGTGTTGTAGAAAGCACATTGATGACTTTGAGTCATCAGTGTCCAGATCAGCCTGCAGCAGGGGTGTGCTATCTGCCAGGCACGATTCCTTGTTCTTTTTGTGTAAGAACTCTGTTTCGTCCTTACAACAGCCCTATTAGATAAGTACTGCTATCATCTCACGGTTTTCTTGTTGTTGTTGTTGTTGTGTAATTTATTAGGATGGGAAAAATGAGTTGCTGGGAGTTCAAGTCCCTTGCTCAAGGTCACTGGGATTCTACGTGGCCAGGATTCAGTGGCAGGCAGTCTTGCCCCGGAGCGTGTGCCGTCTCCATGACACTAAGCCACAACGGCCACAGATTCAAGCCCAGCACTTTAGCACACTGGCGTTGCGAGACCGGCAGACTAGCTCTGAACCTCAGTGTGGTTAGCTGTCCGGGAGGACAGTGGAACCCACCTGTTGCCAGTGGCACCTAAGTGACATAAACACTGAGCCATGGGGTGAAGCACCTTGGGGACTCTAACCGATGCTAATTTTCCCTCTGTTTCATTTGGTCACATCGCCTTTCAATTGAAACATATCACTGAGAGAGCAGACGCCCTGTGTCCCCAGGTGAAGAGGGTGGGAAGGAGGATGTCACCTGGGGCAGAACAGCCTTCCCATCTGTCTGCGTTCGCCCCGCACCGCACCCTCCGAGCTCCCCCTCTTCCCAGACAGGGCTGATGTCCCCCTTACCCCAGTTCATTTAAGGTCTCCAGCCCATGGAAGAAACACAGGAATCTGTGGCAGTGAACTCAGCAACATTTGTTCTCCAGCCCAAGAATAAACAGAGAAAACAAGCTCTCTGCGTCTCCAGAAGTGCATTTACTGTACTCGAAACAGATGAATCCTCTCTGTTTGCATTAATCGCATGACTATTTGGTCCAATTATTCTTACCACTTCAGCAATCATGGTGTGCTTGTTCAAGAAGAAAGAAATAACAACAGCTTATCTTGTTGAGAGCAAAGAACAAACAGTGAAAAATCAGGGTCCGCTCCTAAATGCTACACTTGCTGTCATTGTGCTAAAGAGATGATTCATGTTCTCATAGCAACTCAGAGAGAGAAAAAAGAGAGAGAGAGAGGGAGGGTTCTGAAAGGGATTCAGTTGCAATGGTTAAAAACCTTTTCAAAATCAGTCCAAATGGAGAGAACACTCTATTTTTATCACCCAACCCAACTCTGCCTGCCCCGCCCCAACTTCATCTTCTCACATGGACTGATTTGCACAGGCTTAAACAATTCTTTCAAATAACACACTTCATTAGAATAGGGTACCGGACAAAGAACAAAATGCCGCTTAATCCCCTCTCGACAGAACCCTTGAGGACTGCTAATGTTTTCAGGGAACATGTGGAAGTTGGTGCCAAAAGAACCCCGGCAAAGACAGGGCAAGGCAGCCCGGGAGAGAACGAGTGGTGTGGAAATTCTCTTCGTCCCGTCGGGCCGGGCATTCGGAGGTGCCTATGCCGTGGGACAGTGTCTCTCCCAGCTCTCTGCATGTTCCCCAGATGGCCTTTCCTGCAATTAGATTTAGCAACCAATAAGAACCCCAGGGAAATTATACTTTTTTTGTAGGCTTGGTCTTAAACCAACATGCAGTCCATTTCCTGACCTGTTACTGGAATCTCTGGCTCTTCACTTCCTGTGTCACCTCTTGGTGAACCCCTGGATAGGACAATGGGTATTTGTTTTGGTACCAAGCCTTGGTCCTCTCCTCAGATGTGTCTGTTCTTGCCACCTTCAAGTAGCATAAAGCTTGATCCAGCCTGGTTGCTGGCAACGTAGCTTGGTGGCAGCCTTGGTAGCAGGTTGACCACGGTACAGGAAACTGAGCTGAGGGCTTTAGTCCCAATGAACCATCGTCGTCTGACTGTATCACGGCTGGAGAACCATGGCATCAACCTATCCATATTGAGACGGGGGGATCTTGCTCTTTTCTGATCCATCTATCCTCATGGGTTCTGGAATGGCCTAGTTGATGATTTATTTGTTAGCAATAACTAAATGAGAAATGTGGGCGCCCATTGCATTTGAACCCAGAAGGAACCAGAAGACAGTTGGTAAGCTGTGTGAGCCAAATGTAGAAGAACCATGGAGCATCTGTAAGGAGGATTATTCTACCATTAGCAAGTGAAACTGTCTTGCAAGTTCAGGGTTTCCCCGAGAGCTGTTTTTATGGTGACACAGTAGTTTACAGATTCAAGGAGTCTCTGTTGATCCAAAGATTCAGTTCAACAAAGTGACAAGCATTTATTCATGCATGTAAAACTAAACTTTGCAGGTAGAAGCATGATGAATAAGGCAGTTTCTTCCCACTCTTGATGTGCAGTTTAAAAGTAGAGACAAAGATAAATCCAAAATTGCAATACAATAACAAAATCAGCAATAGACGTAAATACAGAGTACAGATGTGACATAACGTGTAAATATTACACTATTGGGCAAGAAATGGCATCCCAGGAAGATATCACAGAGGAGATGTTATCTAAGAAAGGTTTTGGAGGATGAATAGGAGTTTAACATATGTACAGAGGGAGTGGCGGTATGTTCCAGATAGAGACAAAATCTGCAAAGGTTAGGACATGAAACATGTACAAGCAACATGGCAGGCTTGGCTGTGTCAAGATCAGCATTGCTAAATTATATAACCGAGAAAAGCGATAAAAAAATGTTGGGGAAATACGGAGTGATTCTGGAAGATGTTTTATATCTTGGTTTATCTCTTGGAAGATCAGGAACTACTGAAATGTATTAACAAGGGATACAACATGGTGACATTCATAACCTAAAAGTGTAGAAATGATGGAGCCGTTTAACAATTAAATCGATTAGTTGTTATCAAATTACTATTACGGTTCCAAGATTTTGCTAAACATTTTGGGCTTTACAAATAAAGCACAAAAAAAGAAATCTACTTTTCAAGGAAAAATAAAATTACGTCATCATCAACAGCAAGAACAATTATTAAGGGATTGCTAAGGGTCTGGCCTTACCGGAAGGTATTACCATTATTCCCACTTTACAGGTAGGAAACTGAGGCACAGCGAGTGTTACAGAAGTTTCCCGATGTCATACTTGTAGTAAGAAACAGAAAAAAAAGTGGAAAGTGGAACCGATTCTTCTTGTAAGATGGATGAATTCAAAATAGCTATTGATTCCACATGTATCCTGACACCCCTGAGAAAGCGGGGGGGATTCCTTAAGCTCATTCCATTTCTGCCATTAGATTTCTCTTCCAAAAAGTGTATGTTGACTTTCTGGTGGTTGGAGTCTCCATATAGAGCATCCCACTGGGTCACAAACCAGTGCCCCCGGAATGGTCTCTTGTGCGTCTTTCACACGCTGTACGTCATTTGAAATGAAGGTTCCACCTTCCCCGACGCCTCCACACACCTCTCCTCGCCTTTCCGTCCCCACCGTCTTCATCTTTTTTCAGGTCCTCATTGCAAAGCGTGGAGAAGCTACCTGCGTTCTCTCTCCTTCCCTGGCAAGAGCTCCTCTCATGCCTATGACTGTCTGTTATATTCTTCCCTAAAATTACATTAAAACTATAAAAGACAGAGACTCACAGCAGAAAATTATAAAAACCAAAAAAAATCACCCCTCTTAATCATCACTTTAACATAATCTCAAGTTAACTATTTCTCACAACATTGATCATAGAATAAAATATGCCTGAAAAAAATTAGGAAGTCCACTTGATTCTCATTTTCCTTTCTTTCTAAGTAAATGTTATATATATGTATTAATATATAATATGCGCATATGTACATATACATATTACAAAAAGAACCCAGCCATGTACATGTGGTGTATCTTTGACTGATGCTGTTACTTGCCTACTAAGAAGCCATTTCTTTTCCATTGCAGCTAGAACTTCTGATTGCTTTTTTAAGCACCAATGTGCCCAATTCCAGGAGATGAATCATGATTTATCCAAGCCAAGAATGTAAACCTATTACCCTTTGTCAAAAGCTGTCTCATTCTTGCAGTCCAGGGTAGCCATGGGTTCCAATTCTTGTTGGTGCTGGGAAATCTTGGGAAAGTGTTTGTCTCCCTGAAAAAACAAGCTTTTTTTTTTTAAACTTCTTTTCTGCCTTTGAATGCAGAGTAAGGAGGTGGCGCCCAGAGCTATGGTAGCTACCTTGTGACCATGAGGCAAATACTTGAGCAGGAAAAGCCAACAGCATGTGGATGGCAGAGCAGAGACTTGATAAAAGCCTTGAGTCATTGACAACATCCTTAAAAAAATTAAACAGAGAACCACCATATGATCCGGCAATCCCACTACTGGGTATATATCCAAAGAAAATGAAATTAGTACATCAGAGATGTCTACACTCTTGTGTTCATTGCAGCATTATTCACAATAGCCAAGATACGGAATCAGGTGTTCATCAATGCATGAACAGGTTAAAAAATATGTGGTCTATACATGCAATGGGAAAATAGCCTTAGAAAGGAAAGAAATCCTGTCACTTGCAACGACATGGATGAACCCGAAGAATATTACACGAAATAAGCCAGGCACAGCAGGATGAATACCGCATGACGTCACTTACAAGTGGAATCGTATAAAGGTTGACCTCATAGGAGCAGAGAGTATGATGGTGGTCGCCAGGATCTGGGGTGGGGGGTGAGGAAAATGTGAAAACGACGTTGCTGTCAGAGCTAATATGCAGCATGGTGACTACAGTTGCAGAAGGTCTTAGATTTAGTCTGGGGAGAGAGAAGACTTGCACAGCGAGTTGGGCAAAGTGAATTTATTACTCATAGATAGGCACGGAAGATAAACAGAAGCCTCAGATCCATGGCGACCCAGTCCCCCAAGGCTCAGGAAAGCTGCCCAGGGCAGATGGAATCTAGTCTGTGTGCGTCCCACTCTGCACAGCAGCTGAGGGGCCCTGAAAGCATTTCACCCCAAGT